>CAUYQV010143199.1:0-14038 GCA_963574575.1 Galagoides demidoff
TTTTCAGCTTGACTGTTGTTGGTATATATAAAAGCTACTGATTTAGTGGAAATATTTTCTAATGGAAAAGTAATTCTATCATACTTAATCTTTTGTTTCATTCTTTATTATAAAACATAATAAATAAACACACATTATACAAATATTATAATTTTAGATAAGCCTTTAGCCTTTACCAGTGCTATTATAATTTAAACTATTTATTTTTTGCTGTTTAGAGTTTTGCTCTTTTTACCCATGTATTCATTTGTATATATTAAGCAATAGCTTATAAAATGTTCTCATACAGAGCCTAATGGTCATTTGCTGAGCTTAAGTTTTATATACTATCAAGAAATAGTACAGTCACAAATGTTTATAGCAGCAGCATTTGCAATGGCAAAGATTTGAAAACAACCCAAGCGCCCATCAATACATGAATGGATTAATAAAATGTGGTATATGTATACCATGGAATACTTAAGTCATAAAAAATGGTGATCTTTTGTAACCACCTGTGTGTAAATAGACATCATTCTCCTAAGTCAAATATTGCAAGAAAGGAAAAGCAAATACCATATGCACTCAATATTAAATAGGAACTAGCTGATCAACACTTCTGTGCACATATGGAAGCAAAGCTCACTGGAAATCAAATAGGTGGGAGAGGGGAGAAGAAGTTGGGTAAATTCACACCTAACTGGGGCAATACACGTATTTTGGATGAAAGGCATGTTTATAACTTAAACTTAAAAGGTATGAAAGCAAATCATGTAATATTATAAATTAAAAAAAGAAATAGTGCAATGTATGATAAGTTAGCCTTATTTCCTATACAACCTTCTCCTACATCCATAATATTAAGAAAAAATGGCAATATAAGGAATATATGTATCAAGAAAGCTCACAGTGATCATGTGAACAATCAATCTTTGGTTCTGAATTTGGAATTGATGGTGGTGTTAAACAAGGCTGGAGTGATTGGTGTCAAATGTAAGTAAGGGAGCTCAAGTCAACTAAATGATCGTATAGAAGGTGATTATTTCAAATCCAAGACCCAGAATTAACATGCCAGAAAGCCATTTTTTTATACTTCGGGAGAACACAACAGTAATTAGGAGACAATGGCACTTTATGAAAATAACCCATCACAGTGTTCTACAGAACTGCATTTGTAAAACCTGTGATCGGGCCCAATGCAGCTTTTGGCTACCTTCAGAATGTTCTGCAAGTGACGGAAAGAAGAATAGAAATCGTTTTGGTGGGCGCTGGGAGGAGTAGCCAGAACCTCAACACTGAAACTTCTTTAAGAAAACTGAGCTTATCAGATACTAATTTCACTTTTTAAAATTCATTGATGACATTTCAGATTAAAAGCCCTCACTTGGTAGCCTCTCCTCTTTTCTGTACGGGTGTGTACCTTCCAAACAGGCCACAGAAGGAGATACATGCTTTGCCAAGAAAGTGCTTGAAGGGAAATCTGAATCTCTTCTCATGAGGCATGGCCTGTTTAGATCTCTGAGTAGTGAAGTGTTTATTTTTGACATTCTGAATAATTGAGGGTAAGATAGAGACTATGACCAAAGGTCAAATGCCTATTTCATGGAATAATTTCTTTTACATAGAACATAACACGGGGTACCATGAGGAACATGGACATTCATCCTTCTTTGTCTTAACTGCTTCACAGTTGTGCTTATAAACAAACCCTCTTTCACTCTCAAAACTGCTCTTATTTGGAAGGCAGCCTATGCGGCTCTTCTAGCCCTATGGAATAGAAACATGTTTGAAAGTACATATGGAAGCAAGCTCTGTGGGATTCAAATAGGGTGAAGAGGGAAGAGAAGAAGTTGGGTAAATTCACACCTAACTGGAGCAAACATAGGAACATAACATCAGTAGTACCTGTTGTTTTCATTCACATTCCTCTTCACAGGCATGGAACAGGGCCCTTCCTTCGATGGAGACCTTTGGAGATTGAGTGGTCTTGTGAATTAAAAAAAAAAAAAGACATTTGTCTAAAAATCAGGGCTCCAGGGCTCCAGCTCTTCTGAAAAATTTCTATATGGAATTCAAAAAACTCCAAGTAGTTTTTTGGGCTTGGATATTTTCACTTGTAAATCAGGGAGTAGGGCCAGATGAATAGTTTTCTGGAGTCCTGGGTTACATAAGGACCTCACATGTGCAGACCAGACGGCTCTAGTGTTATAGCCCTTGCTTCAAAGAGAGCATCAAGGCTTCCCTGTTTGTATGCTGGGTATCTGCCTAGAGTTTAATCTGAATACAATTTTCTGCCTATAGGGTATAGTAAGATACATAAATGCTTGATGTAAGACATTTCCTAACAAATGACCCAATAAGTCTAACTGAGTAATAGTAACACTATTAAAGGTAGCAGCTGAAGTGTTTGTCACTCCAACTGAGCTAAATATTAATCAGGTGAAGCAGATTTAAGGATACATCAGGCTTGACAATTAAGTTTGCAAACTCATCCTAAAAAATACTACGTATTTCATTGCTGAATATCACTATGATCACTTTCAAAGTTCTCCCCTTGTCCATCTGGGACAAGTCTGGAGGCAGATTCTAAGCTCAGGTCTATAACCAACTATCACTGTAGCAAAAAGAGCTTTTTAGTTTTCCTAGTTGTCAAGACATATGTATATAAAATTGGGATAATATTTTCTGTCCTGATCTCACTTTCTTATTGGCATTTTCAAATAAGGTAATTGATACAAAACTACCCTGCAAATCACCAGATGAATGTGTTGCACTAATAGTTATTAGGATTATTGGAAGGATCATTTTTACATATGTTTTTGTGGGTATTTTGATTATTTTTGAATGTGAATTCACTTGAATTATTTATTAGAAAAATTTCTAGAAATATCATTTCTCTCAAATACTATATTGTAGTATGGAGCCGAGATATTTTTTCAAACAAAGGAGACCAAGTGGAAACCTAGATGATAAGGTTTAGAGAATAGAAAATTCAGGGAAGCAGGAAAAATACAGTGGAGTAGTTGGCCAGCACTTACCATTGCTCTTGCACTGAATTGCTTCTAACCAGGAATAGGTGATTTTTTTGTTTTAAATATGGAATGATTGATGAATTTGTGTGACATCCTTATGCAGGAGCCATGCAAGGAATAGGTGATTTTTAAGACACATATCTCTTTGTGCAATGCAACCACCAATCTGAATGATCTCTAGTTAAAACCCTAGTAGGACCATAATGGTAAACATCTCCTGGATATCAGATCTTGCCTCCAGTTATTCCTCATTGCTCTGCATCTCTAGCTCAAGATTAAAGCTCCATCTAATTCCACTAAATCACATGGCCTTGATTCCCTTGTAGTTACACAATGAAAAGAGGCTCAAGGAGTGTGTTGCAGTCAGAAGCTTCTGTAGAATAGAAGAGACATAATCTCAAAACAAGAGGATTTAGGCATGATATTAATGAAGGGACTAAATTCTGAATAGCCAAAGTAATAAGTATTCACAGAAAATATGGCATTTAGTTCCTATCTTTTGTTTCTTATTTGTATTTCAGTAATTGAATTGTCTGTTATCTCTCTAAAGTATGGAAAAGTGATGGTGAGGTGACAGATACATAAGCAAGACATGGAATTTTAGATGCTGATACTTATTTCCACTTATTTATTCAATATTATTTCACTGAAAAATCAAACATTAAAATTTAATAAGACAAGATACAGAAATACATGTGACAGATAATATTTAGCTTGTCTATTTTAGAGATAGGAAGCTCCTTTAATTTGAGTAAAGAAACTCGATTCCACAGAGAGGCCTTGACACATTAATCACTGTAGTTGACATGACATGCATAGAGAAATTTTAGTAGTATTTTGCATGGTGGGTTTTTGATACACAAAGAAAAGAACTTCTTTCTTCTTCTAATAACGTGATTTCCTCTATCTTGTTTCTATGGTAATAATGAATTGGTATTAATTATCTGACCCCACCACCACCACAATAATGGAAATCTGGGCTAATTCTTCTGGGTTCCACCTGAGTCTCCAATCACAAAGACAGGTGCATAGGTTGCTGAAACAGATCCTACTGCTCAAGCCCTCAGGGAGGCTGGCAAATAATGGCTAATATAAATTTAATCTCAAAACAAAAGCTAAAAACCAAACATAGTGGAGAATGTACAAACAGCTAATTACAGACTAGAGGTGGGGAGTGAAGTGGGGGTCAGAGAAGCAAGAGTTAACAAAAGATGGAAGTGGAAGTTCAAGAGGAAGAGGGTGACCTCTTGGTTCATCTTATAAGGGTACATGTGAATCTTTCTAATATTAATGTCTTAGTTATAATGTCATAACTAAGAAAATGACATGAAGGCTATGTTAACCAGTTTGATGAAAATATTTCAAATTGTATGTAAAAACAGCACACTGTATCCCATGACAGTATTAATGTACACAGCTATGATTTAATAAAAATAAAAAAAAAAGAGGATGGGTGTGGGGCAATAGAACAAGTCCTAGAAATTTACCGGCAATGCCAAAAGTTCACCTTTAGGGACCAGGATATCAATTATGTAAAGGCCTGTTGGCTATTTTTAAAGGTCTGGATCAGAGAAAATGGATCTGTTCACATACTTTTCTTATGCCAGTTTGTAGGCCTGCTTCTAATATTTGAGGGGCCAAACTCAGACCCATATACGAGATATCTAAATGCATATTAAAACCTATATATAAAACTATCAAACTGTTAGATAAAATATGTTCTGTTTACTCATTGAAAAAAAATACCTTAAAATAAAAAATGAAAAAGTATAAAATTCTATTGGTTTTTATGACAATAAGGAGGCAAAATATACATAATGATCACATTCATTTTTACCATCATAGTTCATTATTACCATGTATAATTTAGGTATCCTGCTAAAGGAACTGCAATGTTTAAATGAGCAGTAAACAAAGACATATAATTTAAAAGTTATTATGTTTTTATTTTATGGTATTTTTTTTTTGCTTGTCTGACTGTGTTTTATAATAGATACTTTCCTGTACTTATATTCTTTTAACAGTGATGATAGGAAGGATGAAAAAATACAATTTTATTCAATATGCAAAATCTAAGTTCAAATGAATGTAAAGAGTATAATTTTCATGCATTTTAAATTAACTTCTCAAATATTCAATTTTTTTCTTGCAAATGAAGTAAAATGTAATTTATGATTAATATAAATCAACTTTAAAATTTATTTAAATTTAAATTAAGTATTTTGGGGAAAATTTTATTAATTCTTATTAATACTTTTATCATAATAGGACTCTTTGCAATTCTAGTTTTCAGTATTTGCCATCTTTGGTAATGTAAAGAAAAGATGTTAGTCTTCCTGCTTGCTATATCTATACACACATATACATAAATTTAAAGCATTAATATTAAAAATGTTTCTTGGCCACTTTGCACAACTGTTGCAAAAATTCTGTTAACCCATGGGTATTGTTAGAATTATGAACTGGAACACAGAGAAAAGGAGTACAATGGATGCCCAGCATACTGGGAAATGATTATGAAATGACATATTATGATCATGCACTGTAAGAGGAAGATTTTGACAAGGTTTTCCCTCTAGTCCAAGGTCTTCTAACATTCAAATATGTCCTGTCTCTATTTTCAATATGGATAGTGGGACAACCCACAATCTTTAAAGCATTTAGATAGAGGAGCATTTTGTCCAAGAACATACGGCAGGGGATGGAGAAGCACTTCTCTGAGCCTGATGGTACATGTAATCAAGGCAGCAGCTTCAGAACTCTGGCTCACACCATGCCAGCTTTGGATACCACATCCTAGTGACATAACTAGGTATTTGACAATAACTTAATTTGGAGTCTGTAATATCCAGGGTCCGCTAAATTATGGGGTCCTTTGAAGGGTCCCATCTTGCCTGGTCTTCTACCCAGGCTTCATTATAAATGTGATGCATATTCTTGCTTAAATTTTATCAGAATTCATGCTGCTTTGATAGGGGCTCTATTCACACTGATGTATTATCCCTGCTGTTGTCTGAAACTAGATCCTGTTCAGACATGTTGCAAGAATAACTTATATGAGTCAATTTTGGTAAAAAAGTTTTCTGAACTCCATGTATAGTTTCTTTTATATATATAAAATACATTTTCCATGAAATTTTTGCAAATCCCTTGTCTATACTTCCCTTGGGAGATTAAATTACTTGAATTATGTGAAGACTCACATTTATTTATTTATTTATTTATTTATTTATTTTTGCAGGTTTTTTTGGCCGGGGCTGGGTTTGAACCCACAACCTCCAGCATATGGGGCTGGCGCCCTACTCCTTGCAGTCACAGGCGCTGCCCCTGAAGGCTCACTTTTAAATATATGTGTGTGTATGTGTGTGTGTGTGTGTATTTATTTATTTATTTATTTATTTATTTTACCAATCTCTTAAGGCTATGTTTTAAAAATATGAATTTGCCTTTAGAAAATGATATAAGCCATTATCATAGCAATAAGAAACTTCAGATTTGAAGAAAAATCTTCAAGTTATGATGATAGCTGGCTTCCTGGAGACAGAGGGGAAATAGGATATATAAAAGAGACAATAATCTACAAGGCAAGGCACTAATAATTCTATGCAAGTCCAAGTCCACATCTATAGGCTCCAATTTGGCAAGATTTCCAGTAATTTTCAGCAAATGCAAAGATGCAATGAAACTGACAACAAGAACAAGGCTTTACAATCCTTTATTAATACAAGCTTCCCAATGGTACAGCAACAAGGAGAATTTGAGGAAACATTTTTTGGGATAAATGGGATGTTTTCATCCTTTTTCCTGTCCTCGTGTTCAAAAGAGGTGAGTATACTGGGACCACATTATTTGATTCAGATGTTAATAGCCTCATGGTTGACTTTCTTGACTTAGTTAAACTCATCTCTATTTTGAAATGTATATATTGGATTAAGCCAGTAGGATGTATATGGATAAAAGTGATTTGCATGAGAATATAATGTTGTCTGCAAGTAATAGCCCTAATGACATATTCCATGCTGAACTACCTTTTCAAATGGAAGAGAATCTCAGTCATGATATTCTTATACACTCTTGGCAACTACAAACTATTCATTCTCTCTAAAGTACTGCGAGATAAGTATTGTTCTCCCTTTGAAAATGTCAGAAGGCTGAATTCAAATATTACTGATTGGATATCATTACAAGCTGGTAAGCGTGCTTTTCTTTTCTTACATATCCCTACTTTTAGGTCATCTTTAAAAATAAAGATTATGACATTGCAGTTAAAGTCATGTCAAAACATTTACCACTTTTATAAGTTTATAATGGAGTATGATACTATCAATCTAGCCTTTCACGTCAATATAATTTTTCATGTTTAAAAAGGTTTTCCATGGAAGAAGCCCAAGTGCCCATTGACCCATGAATGGATTAATAAATTGTGGTATATGTATACCATGGAATACTATGCAGCCTTGAAGCCTTTACCTCTTTTATGTTTATATGGAGGGATCTGGAACATATTCTCTTGGGTAAAATGTCTCAAGAATGGAGAAAAAAGTATCCAATGTACTCAGTACTTCTATGAAACCTACTTATATTTACTCACACTTTCTTATGAAAGATAGAACACAACTATAGCCCAGGATGAAGGAGAGAAATGGAGTGGAAAAGGAGGGGCAGGAGAAGGTTTGACAGAGGGAGGGTAAAAGGCGGGACCACACCTATGGACCATATGACAAGGGTATAAGTCAAATCTGTGAAGTGTAGAACATAGATGTTTTGGCACAATAATCAAGTAAATGAGGTGAAAGCTATGATTGGTTTGATTTAACCACATCAGATTGTATAAAAAATAAAGCAGCACATTGTACCCCACGTATGAATGAATGTGTTCATGATCATGTGTATTTGACTTAATAAAATTTTAAAAAAAGGTTTTAACATACATTATCTCATTCTATCGTTACATCACCCTATGTGATCAACTCAGAACACCAAATAATCCCCACTCAAGGGTAAAAAAACTGTGCCAGGAGAAGGAGTGCCTTGCCCAAAGTTACACTGTTAATAAATAACAGAAGCAACTCAGGGTTTTAAGTGTTATAGCTGTTGTATAACAATGACTGATAATTGAAGGGCATCTTCTTTTTAAAATATTTTGCCTCAAAGTAGTCATATATACTGTTTAGTAGATAAACCCTCTTTAAAAATACACTTTTCCCTACTGAGTCAAATTCATTTCAGATATATGGCATTCAGAATGACACGATCCTTTCTCCTTAGCTCTGATTATCTGGGATGTGATGAGTGAGCTCAGGCAGTTTCCAGCAGTCTTACTTTCTTAATCTAAGTTTCTAAACATTTTCTCATTTAACATAATAATTTCCAATAACTTCTTTAGTTTTTAATTGTGGAAATTTTGAGGGCTAAAAAAGGAAAAATGTGTTATTTTCCTTCACTTTCCCATAAATTTATAAACCCCCATCTCCTTTTGCTTATAGAATCTTCTTCCCTGTATTCTAGAGGGTAATCAGAGGGAAAAAAAATGACAAAGATGTTAAGATCTGAAACTGGGACAGTGCTTAGATTCATGTAAAGTGCTTCAATTATGAAATGCTACAATCACTTAGTTTTATACAAAATCTTTGGTAGAACATTACAAAGAATTTTGATGTCCCAAATGCTTCCAAGTGGTTCAGTTTGTACTACACCAAAGAAAAAGTTGAGATATTAAAATTTCCTCTGCTTATCACTTTTCAGGCTTTTCTTTATTTCCATCCCACTTCTTTTGCAGTACTAAAATACTAAAAGAGAAAAATAGTATAAGATATTTAATTTACTCACTTATACACTTGTGAACAACACAAGACATGACTATATTGGCTATCTACATTGTTGTAGAGGGAAGCCAGCATATTGTAGATAATTAGTGTTATAATATTTAATTTAAAGGTAAAGTTGAGTGCCTTATTTTTATGTCTCAATTTTAAAGGAAGGCAATTAGAAGTAAGTACTATCTACCCTCACTTTCTATAGATTGATGTTAAGTACCTACTAGGTTACAATGCACTTTCTTGGATCTATATGGATACACAGACATCAATTAGAAGTTGATCAAGTCCTAGTCCATTAGAGTTAATCATGTATACAGATAAAAACAATAGAGCTTTTATTTAGAGTGGCGTTGCTTGGTACTGTACATCTGGACCTGTGCAAGTTGTAAAAATTGAGAATTGTGTAAAAACTTCTGGCACCCATGATACTTCCATTAATTTCAAATAGGAGATAATGAAGGCTGAATATTTTACTTTGGCACTTGTAGTACCCATGTCACCCAAACCAGAAGGTTCACCATCACTTCAGGCTGATGAGAAGGCTAAGAATAATCAGAAGGCTTGAGAGTAATGGAAATTATTTTTTTCCTTCAAAGCCTAAAGAACAGTTTGTAGAACTAAATCCAGTGAAGCATATGCTTTGTTTTTATTAATCTTTTTATAGAAGAAACTTCTGTCATTTAAATAATTTAGGATATTTCTGTGGGAAGACATATTTAGGTTGTGGTTCTTTTAATTTATATTTTTCTTACAACCACCTACTGGTTGTTATAGCTGTGGTAAAATATAACTGTCTGAAATGTGTGTACTAGAACATCTCCAAAATATTACCATCATTTAGTTACTTTTTTCTCCTAATACACAGTCAGAGCCTGGGATCCTCCAGCTCCATTTTTTTCCTTCATGCCTGCCTTAGCTTTGTCTTTGATACAAATTCACACATGCACACAAACCACTGCCCAGAGATTATTTGTTGTGGACTAGCATTATTTTCTGCCCCTCAGTTGTACTGTGGTTCTGTTCTGGGTCTATAGTCTTTTCAGTATTAGTCAAGATATATTATGAAAAGGTGCACTTAGGTTTCTCTATTGTAGATGTCTATTGAATTGGGCTCTGTAGAAAATTCTGAAAGATTCTTAGTCAACACATGTGCATGCATAGGAATTGATTTCATTTGTGTCTGAAGATACCGCTGCTAATTATGTTGCTCTGCATCTCTGAATGTGGTTGGAGAAACAAATCAATGTGGGACTACTTGTCCCCATTATGTTTTCTATGTGAATAAATTACATTTTGCAGTACACAATGTTATGAAGCCTGAATATTAATATAAAATTTATTTTTCATTTCAATCAATAATTCCCATGTCTTTATTGAAACTATCTAAATATTCTAGTGAATATAAAACTCAAAAATAAGGCTTTGTTCCCACCTTTTAGAGAACTGGTTTGAGATTGATTTTGTACACATATACACACACACACATATTTACGTTTAAATTATAGATCAGGCATATCAAATAGATTTCAGCTTTCTTCTCAATCCAATTGATTGGCAGTGATGGATTGGAAGCATCTGAAGCCATCTTCAAGCTCAGTAGGAAAGGGTACTGAAGATCCATTAGCAATGCTGTTGTAGATTCAACAGTGGAGATTGGTGTGCCTTGCATGTTATCTCAGCCATTGTTCTTTTAGGAACCCTTGTCTACATTGCATGGACAATGCTTCACAACTGCTTGGCATCAAGTTCTGAATCAATAAATGAATGAATCTGGAAACTCTCCATGAAGCTAAAAAGCATACATTAAATCCACACTAAATAATTAGAAAACAGTTCAATGCTAACCTATATGCTTACACTTGTTACAAAGAGAGAGACCAGTGTACTCTGAAGAAGTTGAATGTGTTCACTGAGAACTGGGGCTTAAGGGCTAAGCAAAAGAATTGGAAGAATATCTGTGCAGAAATCTTAGGGAAGGGGATAGAGAAAACAAAATGGGGAAAGGAATGAAGACATAAATATAGACATAAGTATTGTGTGTTTAAGATAAAGAAAAGATTTAGGATGAATCATGACAGGTAATTGTGAAATACTGGGAACGAAAAGGGGTATGGGGGTGTGGTATGTGTCAGTTGTCAGTGGCAAGGGCAGGTTACGGTGGGTGTTTAAACCAAGTAAAAGGATATGAAATCAATGGAGAAGAAAATAATTTTGTTGTTTTATGTCTTAAGTCTAAATCCTTTAACCAGTGAGAGTCAATTTTTGTTAAAGGAGAAAGGCGGGAGTCCAAGTTTCAGTTTTCTACAGGTCGCCAGCCCATTCACCCAGCACCATTTGTTGAATAAGGAATCTTTCCCCCAATTTATATTTTTAATAGGCTTATGAAAAATAAAATGATGAGGTAGTGCCTGTGGCTCAAAGGAGTAGGGCAACAGCCTCATATGCCAGAGGTGGCAGGTTCAAACCCATCCCCAGCCAAAAAAAAAAAAAAAATCAAATGACGATAAGTGTCTGGGGTCTCCTCTTGGTCTTAAATTCTGTTCCATACATCTACCTATTTTTGTGCCAGTACCATGCTGTTTTGATCACTATTGATTTGTAGTGTAGTCTGAAGTCTGGAAGTGTGATTCCTCCTAATTTGTTTTTATTTCTGAGTAATGTCTTGGCTATTCAAGGTTTTTTTCTGTTTCCATATAAAACGAAGTACTAATTTTTCCAGATCCTTAAAGTATGACAGAGGTGCTTTAATGGAGATTGCATTAAGTCTGTAGATTGCTTTAGGTAGTATAGACATTTTAACAATGTTGATTCTTCCCAGCCATGAGCATGGTATATTTTTCCAATTATTAACATCTTCAGCTGTTTCTTTTCTCAGGGTTTCATAGTTCTCTTTATAGAGATCTTTCACATCTTTAGTTAGATGCACTCCCAGACATTTCATCTTCTTTGGCACTATTGTAAAGGGAATAGAGTCCTTGATTGTTTTTTCCCCTTGACTATTATTGGTATATATAAAGGGTACATATTTGTGAGTGTTAATTTTGTAACCTGAGATGTTACTGTATTCCTTGGTCACTTCTAGGAGTTTTGTAGTTAGTCCCCTGGGGTTTTCCAGATATATAATCATATTGTCTGCAAAGAGTTTGATCTCCTCTGGTCCTATTTGGATCCCCTTGATTGTCTTCTCTTGCCTGATTGTGGTGGCTAAGACTTCCATTACAACGTCAAAAAGTAGTGGAGACAGTGGGCATCCTTGCCTGGTTCCTGATCTGAGTGGAAATGATTTCAATTTAACTCCATTCAGTATGATATTTGCTGTCGGTTTGTTGTCGATGGCCTCTATCAGTTTAAGAAATTTTCCTTTTATATCTATTTTCTTAAGCATTCTGATCAAGAAAGGATGCTGGATATTGTCAAAAGCTTTTTCTGCATCAATTGAGAGAATCATATGGTTTTTGTTTTTTAATTTATTTATGTGATGAATTATATTTATGGATTTACATATGTTGAACTAGCCTTGGGACCCTGGGATAAAACCTACTTGGTCATGATGTATAATTTGTTTGATGTGGATTTTGTTTGCTAGGATCTTATTGAATATTTTTGTATCAATATTCATTAGAGATATTGGTCTATAATTTTCTTTTCTTGTTGGGTCTTTTCCTGATTTATGTATCAGGGTGATATTTGCTTTATAAAATGTGTTGGGAAGTATTCCTTCTTTTTCTATACTTTGGAAAAGGTTAAGTAATATAGGTACTAGTTCCTCTTTAAAGGTTTGCTAGAATTCTGATGTGAAGCCATCTGGTCCCGGGCTTTTCTTTTTGGGGAGATTTCTTATAGTTGATGCTATTTCAGAACTTGTTATAGGCTTGTTCAACATTTCCACTTCTTTCTGGCTAAGTCTAGGAGGGTGATATGTTTCTAGGGGAAACGCTTCAAAAAATTGGCCTGGGAGAATACTTCATGAGGAGGACACCCCGGGCAACTGAAGCAACATCAAAACTACATTACTGGAATCTGATCAAATTAAAAAGCTTCTGCACTGCCAAGAACACACTAAGTAAAGCAAATAGACAGCCCTCAGAATGGGAGATTTTTGCAATTATATTTCCAACAAAGGTCTAATAAACAAAATCCACAGAGAACTCAAGCTTATTACTAAAAAAAACCAAACAAGTGATCCCATTTCATTGTGGGCAAGAGACATGAACAGAAGCTTCTCTGAAGAAGATAGGCACATGGTCTACAGACACATGAAAAAATGCTCATCATCATTAATCATCAGAGAAATGCAAACCCAAACTACTCTGAGATACCATCTAACTCCAGTGAGAGTAGCCCACATCACAAAATCCCAAAACTTCAGATGTTGGCGTGGATGTGGAGAAAAGGGAACACTTCTGCACTGCTGGTGGGAATGCAAGCTAGTACCTCCCTTTTGGAAGGAAGTTTGGAGAACCCTCAGGGATGTAAATGTAGACCTACTGTTTGATCCTACAATTCCTCTTCTAGGCGTATATCCAGAGGACCAAAAATCATTTGGCAACAAAGATATTTGCACCAGATTGTTCATTTCAGCTCAATTCATAATTTCCAAGCCATAGAAGCCCAAGTGCCTATCAACCCATGAATGGATTAATAAATTGTGGTATATGTATACCATGGAATGCTATGTAGCATTAAAAAAAATGAAGACTTACCCCTTTTATGTTCACATGGATGGAGCTGGAAAATATTCTTCTTAGTAAAGTATCTCAGGAATGGAAAAAATAATATCCAATGTGCTCAGTACTACTGTGAAACCAATTTACAATCACTCACACTTGCATATGAAAAATGAAACACAACTATAGCCTAGGATGAAGGAATGAAGGGGAGGGAGAAGAAAGGGGAAGGGAGGAGGGTGGGTCGATAGAGGGAGGGTTAGTAGGAAGACCACACCTATGGAGTGTATTGCAAGTACAAGTTGGATCTATCAGGTGTAGAACACAAATGTCTTAATCCAGTAATTGGGTAAATGAAGTGAAAGCTATGTTGATTGGTAAGATATAAACACTCCGATTTGTACAAATAATCAACACATTGAATCCCATAATGGCATAAATGTATTTATGATCTATGTACAAATGACTTAATAAAAAAAGAAAATAATTTTGTATGTCAACAGGAAAGTAAAATATTGAATGTGGTAGTCACATTATGTGT
>CAUYQV010143201.1:0-21257 GCA_963574575.1 Galagoides demidoff
AAATGGCCGGGCATTGTGGCGGGCGCCTGTGGTCCCAGCTGCTTGGGAGGCGGAGGCAGGAGACTCGCTTGAGCCCAGGAGTTGGAGGTTGCTATGAGCTGTGATGCCATGGCACGCTACCCAGGGGGATAGCTTGAGGCTCTGTCTCAAAAAAAAAAAAAAAAAAAAGAAAGAATCAAATTGGCTTCTTTAATAATCCTGTTAATTTAATGCATTTAAAACCATTACTCTGAAAAAGGGTGGACAGGTTTTAACAAAGGGAGCCATAGGCCAGAAAAGCTTAAGAACTGGTGCTCTAGAAGAATAAATGTGGAGAAGAGCTAAAATTAAAATTCAAGAGTAAGAAAATGTCTTACGAGGTAGTAAGCATATTTAAAGACTTCAAGAACTGATGTGGTCCTGATACAAAAATAGCTAGATATTAATAGATGACTCATAATGATAGCTACGCTGATAAATGCTACAGAATAGAGTGCAAAGCAGACCAGGTACAAATAAGAATGTGATGTATGATGAAGACAGGGCCCCAGTTCAGTGGAGAAGGGAAGAATCATTCGCGGCACGAAGATAAGACAACATGCTTGTTGGTAAGGATCAAAAAAAAAAAATTTAGCATTGCGTCATGCTATTTACTAAAATTAGTTCCATTCAGATTAAAAATGTAGAAATAAAGACAGATAAAACCCTGAAAGAATACCAAGGAACATATCAGAGTTTTTCCCGCTGGAGGTATGCAATTCAGGTGTCGTCAAACTACAGCCTGTGGGCCACATGCCATCTGCTGAGGACATTTATTCAGCCCGCCGGGTGTTTCTGGTGCCACTGCCTATCCTGCTTAGCAGCCGACTTGTCCCAGGGCCTGCAGTCCAGCCCTTCAATGGTCTGAGGGACAGTGAACTGGCCCCCTGTTTAAAAAGTTTGAGGAGCCCCCTGTGCTAATTAATGAAACAAGGAATCCAAACTATTTTTTAAGTTCTAGATAGGTATCTAGATCTCTATCTGGAAATCACATGGGACATTAAGTACCTCCGAGTGGTCCTGAGCAGAAGGAAATGATTCTGATGGTACGAGAATGTGGCCTCGCTGCCTCCACATCCAACAGCAGCACACAGAACCCACCCCATTTCCCACCACCGCTGCTGTTAGTTCCTCTGTTTCATCCACACCCTTGTTATTACACTTCAGTCATTTCCAGGGGCTTCGCCCTGTGGTTCTCTACCATCTCTATGTTGACTAATTTCATGGTCTTTGTGTTATTGGGTATTATCAGAGTCCCTGGACCAGGGGTCCTTAAACTTTTTAAACAGGCGGCCAGTTCACTGTCCCTCAGACCGTTGGAGGGCCAGACTGTGGGCCCCGGGATGAGTCTGCTGCTAAACAGGACAGGCAGGGGTGGCAAAAACACCCGGTGGGCCAGATAAATGTCCTCGGCGGGCTGCATGTGGCCCACGAGCTGTAGTCTGAGGACGTCTGCCCTGGACCATTAAAAGTTTTCCTCTACCACCATCCTCCATGGTCAAGGACAACAGGGCATCAGTTGACCTACATCTATGCAATAAGGGGTGCAGGACACCATGTAAACTCCTAGAGAGCAGAAGCTATCTCCATAGATTCACCTTTGTTGTATCCCCAAACCCCAGGACAAGTGAGTCAACATGCTTACTCAGTGTTTGCGCAAAGGATGCATGAAGAAGGTGAAGATGGAAGGTTAGCACTCTGTCCTTGGGTAGGGACCACATGGGCTGATGGTAGGCTAACTTAGACATGTTGGCCCCAACAATCTGGCATCAAATCCTGGGCCAAGGCCCTGGTTGCTGTGCTGTGAAACAGTTTGTCCCAAGAAAAGAAAATAAGTTATTTCTTCATGGAACAATAATTTCATCCCTTCAAAAAGTCAGTTTTTGCTGGGCATGGTGGCTCATGCCTGCAATACTAGCATTCTTAGAGGCTGAGGTGGGTGAATCACTTGAGCTCAGGAGTTCAAGACCAGTCTGACCAAGAGCGATACCCTGTCTCTACTAAAAATAGAAAAAGGGAGGCAGGAGGATCCCTTGAGCCCAAGAACTTGAGGTTGCTATGAGCTATAATGCCACGGCACTGTAGTCAGAGCGCAAGAGTGAGACGCTGTCTCAAAAAAAAAAAAAAAAAAAAAGTAATTCTAACACTCTGGGAGGTCTAGGTAGGTTGATTGCTTGAGCTCAGGAGTTCAAAAGTAGCCTGAGCAAGAATGAGACCCCGTCTCTAAAAAAATAGCTGGGCATTGTGGCAAGCACCTGCAATCCCACCTACTCGGGAGGCTGAGCAAGAAAATCATTTAAACCCAAGAGTTTGAGGTTGCTGTGAGCTATGATGCCATAGTACTCTACCAATGGAGACAAAGTGAGACTCTGTCTCAAAAAAAAAAGTCAGTTTTTATTTTCCTCTATTAAAAGCTTGACTAGTCCTGTAGTTTAATTATTGCCAGGAAATTTCCTCCTCCCACCTAGTTTTCTCCCTGAATATTCTCTAGTTAATGGTTTTCAACCTTTAATCTTTAGAGACTTAGTGAGTACACAAACATTTGATTAGAATGCTGATACTGAAGCTTAGGTAACATTGAAAGTGTGGAGCTCTATCTCATCAAAACAACTTCACTCATCTCAGTGATTTACTTTGAAATAGAGAACTGCTACTCTTTTGCATTTGTAGGCTAGATTTGGTCTAATAAGATACCCTGGGTCAGCACCTATGGCTCAAGTGGCTAAGGCGCCAGCCACATACACCTAAGGTGGCAGGTTCAAATCCAGCCTGGGCCTGCCAAACAACAATGACAGCTGCAACCAAAAAATAGCTGGGTGTTGTGGCGGGCGTCTGTGGTCCCAGCTTATTGGGAGGCTGAGGCAGGAGTCTCACTTGAGCCCAGGAGTTGGAGGTTGCTGTGAGCTGTGATTCTACAGCACTGTACCCAAGGGGACAGCTTGAGACTCCGTCTCAAAAAAAAAAAAAATAATAAGATACCCCTAATCTTTCGTATGTATTACAAATTCTACAAAATATTTAATTTTAAAAACAGATTTGTTGGCTGGACACGGTGGCTCATGCCTGTAATCCTAGCACTCTGGAAAGCCGAGGTGGGTAGGTAGCTTGAGCTCAGGAGTTAGAGACCAGCCTGAGAAAAACCTCATCTCTACCAAAGATAGAAAAACTCATTAGTGTTATGGCAGGCTCCTATAGTTTCAGCTACTTGGGAGGCCGAGGCAGGAGGTTCTCTTAAGCCCAAGAGTTTGAGGTTGCTGTGAGCTATGATGACACTACTGCACTCTCCCTAGGGGAACAGAGTGAAATCCTTCTCAAAAAAAGGGGCAGGGGTTCTTACCAAAAATTGGAAGCCATCAAAACGTCCTTCAGCAGGTGAGCAGATAAACTTTATCCATCAATAGAAAAGAATGAGCTGTCTAGGCAGACAAGAACATGGATGGATCTTAAGTGCCCATTGCTAAGTTAAAGAAGCCAGGGCTTCTGATAGGGCTGCCAACTGTATGATTTCATTTATCTGACATTCCAGAACTATAGAACGAGCGAACAGACCAGTGGTTATTAGAGGTTCTGAGAGAGGGGAGAGGACTTGACTAGGTGAAGCACAGGAGATTTTTTTTCTTTAGGGCATGGAACTATTCGGTGATGGTGGATACATGTCCCTATCCATCTGTCAAAACCATACAACTTCCAGTATGAAGCTGCAGAGCCATACCTCAAGGGCACTGACCCCAGCAGAAACCCGCACGGTCTCTCCCCTCCAGCAGCCCCACAATGCCTGCAGCCTGCCTCCACCTCTGAGTCTCTCCACTGCTGCTTCTTCCCACACTGCTTATTCTGACATTTTCTCTCCCCACTGGGCCCCACCTCCCCACTTTGGTTTCTGAGTGGCCTCTGTGGTCTGCTGGCTACTGCCAGCTTCCTTCCTTCAGTGGCTCTCAGCTTCTTCCTCCCCTACTGGCTCCAACTGCCGAGATAGAGATGTAATATGGTTTGGCTGTTCCCTTTCCATAAGCTCCATCTCTTTGGGGTGGGTATGCCCTGAGACTGGCTTACCTTTGGCCCAGATAGTTGATGATGAGATACAGAGCAAGTCCACCTGTGCCTAAGGGCTTGCCTCTGGTCACTCTTGCACTCTTGAAGGGACAGGTGCTTCTCGTGACCTCTACAACCCAGAATAACCTCCCCATCATCTCCCACAATTGGGAGTCCATGCTTCCGTGCCTTATGCTTCTCCTGTCACGGTACAGTAATCCGCCCTTAGCCAAGGTTGGTTTGTTACCCAAGGTCAACCACATCCAAAAATATTATAAATGGAAAATTCCAGAAATGAAGAATTTGTTTCAAATGTCATGCCATTCGTAATGAAATCCTCTGCTCTGTCCTTGAATCATCCCTCTGTCCAGCATATCCATGCTATAAACACTACCTGCACGTTTGTCACTAAATAACCGTGTCCGCTATCAGACTGAAAACATATGGGATATATGGGGTTGGGGACTATTCCAGGTTTTAGGCAGCCACTGGGGGTCAGAACATGTCCTCCTCAGATAAGAGAGGATTACTTTACCTATAAGTCTGCATTGCACTTGCTTCTCTTCTCATTTTTCTCCCTCATTAGACTGAAAGGCCCTTGTAATAGTTTGGCAAGCTTAACAAAAACAAAATACCATACAACGGGTAGCATACATAACAGGAAAAATTCCCTTACAGTTGCAGAGCTTATAAGTCCAGAATGAAAGCATCCACAGGGCTGATTCCGTCTGAGGCTTACCTCCTTGGCTTGCAGATGACCATCTTTAAATGTCTTCCCAGTACGCATGTCCATGTCTTAATCCCGCCCCCCCCTTTTTATAAGGACACCATTGAATCAGGGCCCACCCAGCTGACCTTAATCACCTTTTTAAAGGCCCTATCTCCAAAGACAGTCACATTCGGAGGTTCTGAGGGCTAGGACTTCAACAAGGACAAAAGCCACATGCTCTGAGTCATTTTATACCCAGAGCTCAGAGCCACAATGGGGCACAGTAATATGCACCTGATGTTTTTGAAGGAAAGAAAAGAGAAAGAACACAGGCGGGAGGGATGGTTCGGAGTCAGCAGCTTCAATCAAGATGAGGAAAAGTGTGGGGAACGCTCAGGGAGCGACCCCCAACCACTTCTCCCTTAACAATATTCTTTTCACCTGCCAGAAGTCACGTAGCCCATGCATTCTTTTATTATGGGCAAGTACACGGTTTTTCCTCTTTAACATTGATCTCTACCCCAAGTGCTAAGATTTACACAACCTTGTTAAGATACTGTATAAAATTCGGTGCTGGCCACAGCCATCAGCTTGTAGGCTCTCCCGACCCCATCCTGTCTTTGTCTCTTGTGTAGGGTGACCAGACATCTCGATTTTGGCGGGACAGTCCCGCTTTTCAACAATTTGTCCAGCACCCCACGGCATTTTTAAAAAGTCTCGATTTTTGGAAAGAATGCACAAAGGGGCTGGAGAACAAGAAAGGAATATACGGTTTTCAGCCGCCATGTGGCTATTTCGCCAGAATATGAGTTTTATATTATTTTTGTTAATTTTATAATGTTAAACTGTAATAACAAATAACTGCTGAGAAGTGATTATCGAGAACTGCTTGTCAAAGTTTGCATTGTTGTCAGGCCCTGCCCTGCCTCGGCCCGGCCCCTGCCACGCCACGCCCCGCCCTGGCGCCCCCGCCCCCCATGTTGTCCCGCCTTACAGACTTTAGAATCTGGTCACCCTACTCTTGTGTGTCTTATATCCTAATTTCCACTCAGGTTATTTCTCCTTCCTCACACTGGTTCACATGACAAAAGGAATGAGTATGAGCTCTATAAAGGAAATACAGTGGCTTGGCGCCTGTGGCTCAATCGGCTAAGGCGCCAGCCACGTACACCTAAGATGGCGGTTCGAATCCCCAGCCAGGGCCCGCCAAACAACAATGATGGCTGCAACCAAAAAAAAAAAAAAATGGCCGGGCGTTGTGGCGGGCGCCTGTGGTCCCAGCTACTTTGGAGGTGGAGGCAGGAGACTCGCTTGAGCCCAGGAGTTGGAGGTTGCTATGAGCTGTGATGCCATAGCACTCTACCCAGGGGGATAGCTTGAGGCTCTGTCTCAAAAAAAAAAAAAAAAAAAGGAAATACAGTGACTGGCACAACCAAGGCTGAGTGTGAATTTGGAGAGCTGTTGGAAATGAAGTTGATGGCTACGGTCAGGCCCAAGCTTGAATCCCTAGATGCCTTGCTGAGGCATTTAGAATTTGCATGGCTGTGGTCCTGAGCCCAGGAATAGCATGAGGGTAATGACATTTGAATATCAGTGAAAAATCTGGCATTGAAGAACTTCTGCCTAGAGATACACAATTTTATAAAGAATTCCAGAAAATTGTGTGGGGAAAGGTGGGCAACTGACTCAAGGTTGATTTTTCTAATGATATAACATTAGGGAACAAGACCATTGAGACTTCATTTAAAAATTGATTCCTTTTATAACATAGCCAGGTCAATTTCTAGGAGGGGTGAGTCACCACCATTGTTTAGCATGTTCCAAGAGCCAGAGTCAGCCCACCAGTCTTGTTGTAACTTTTGTGTGGTTATCTAGTCCCCATCACACTATCATTGGTCTGTGTTTGTCAAAGATTCTCTTATAGTAATTCAAAATAATTCAGGGAGAAATGGGTGAGGGCTGAGATGAAGCAAGATTGGCCTCGAGCTGTGGAATGCTTAATGTTGAGTTCTTCTGCAACTTCTCATGAAGTTGTCAGAGGATCAGCTTTGATGAGTGCTCTCAATTGGTTACTGTCAACTTCCGATGGCCCGCCACTTCACTCCTCATCTTCAAGGCTCTCCTCCTCTTTACAAAACTTCTTGAGCCACCACTGCACTGTATGTTCATTAGCACTTTCTGGGCCAAATGCATTGTTGATGCTGTGAGTTGTCTCCACTGTTTTATGACCCATTTTGAACTTGAATAAGAAAATCATTTGAATTTTCTTTTTGTCTAACATCATTTCCATAGCCCAAAATATATATAAGATAAACAGCAAGAAATAAGTCATTAGCAAAAAATAAAAAGAAATGTGCATTAAAATGATGTATAATGGAACAACATTATTAAGAATGTATGCCAGTATCAAATGGCAAATTTCAACAAGGCAAAAATCACAATTACTTTTGCACCAACCTAATTTCTAAGCAAGAAGATTTCTAAGCTCAAGGACATTTTGAGGTGGGGGGCTTGGAGCTGGCCTCAGTGCTTCAGTTCTGTCTTTGAGTTGACTTTATTTTCTCAGGCTGGCTGACTGTACGGGACTCACATCTGGGGTGGCTGCATCCCTAATGTCCTTCAAAGAGGGAAGAGGACCCTTACAGAACCAACTAGAAAATTCTAGGGAAACACTGATTGGGTCATTCAACCACCCCCCCTACCCCAAGGGATGTTTATGGTTGGCCTGGGATGCTAATCTAGGCTGATAAGATAATAAATGTTTATTTGGGGACAGCAAATTATTTTCACTCCAAGAATTTTCAAGCTGTGTATTTGACACTCATGACCTGTTAACCTGAATTTTCCTGGATGGTCCTAATTTCATTCATTGTTATTTTTTCCTCAAAAAAGATGATTTTAACTTGTATAACTAAAAGGGATATATTATTTTACATCTTTGTCAAGATATGAGTGAGTGAATGAATTGACAAATCATTTATCAAACTCGGTATATTTGCTCTGCTTCCGTGTACACTGAAAATTAGCAGGGATCTCTGGATTTTTCTTTTCTGTCATTTGAGCTCTTTCATTTGTGTGTTGACCCACATCCATGGGATACTTGTGACCCTGGGTTCTGTTTGCCCACTGTCCAGGTCTGGGGTGTTGTTGACCGACCAATAATCAGTGAAGGATTTGTTTGCTTAACAATTAAGAAATAATGTTTCCTATGTTAGACTATTTGAGGCATGGGGTTGCTGGCTGCTTTATCCTTATCACTCAACTCTCTTTGAATGAAAGTTTTGGGATTATAAGGGAAGAAATTTGGAGTTTGGGCTCAGCACCTGTGGCCCAAGTGGCTAAGGCACCAGCCACATACACCTAAGGTGGCGGGTTTGAATCCAGCCTGGGCCCGCCAAAAAACAATGATGGCTGCAACCAAAGAATAGCCAGGCATTGTGGCAGGCGCCTGTGGTCCCAGCTTCTTGGGAGGCTGAGGCAGGAGTCTTGCTTGAGCTCAGGAAGTTGGAGGTTGCTGTGAGATGGGATGCCATGGCACTCTACCCAGGGGGACAGCTTGAGGCTCTGTCTCAAAAAAAAAAAAAAAAAAGAAAAGATATTTGGAGTTTGCAAAGCTTAATAATAATTCTCCCCCTCTTTTAGCTTCAGACTAAATATAAGGCCCTTGATCCAGTGGCTTTATCCCAAGGCCAGGGGCAGGTAGGATCGCTGGAAAGAGGACAGTAGGGCAGGAAACTGGTGAGGAACACAGACAACATCCACATTGGAGATTAGACAATAGCAGTGAGGGTGCAGAGGGAGAAATGAGTCTGAGAACCACCATGAAAGAAGAATCCAGAGAACTTGGTGACAAAGTGGAGGTACAGAGAGAAGAGGAGGAGGAAGTCAAGGATGGCCAAATGGCTTTTAGACTGTGGTAGAAACAGAGGAAATGCTTTGCCACTAAGAGAAATGGGGATGTTAGGAGGAAGAATGTGGAGCTCTGCAGTTTTAGACATATTGATATTGGAGGAGATGGAAAACCATCTTCAAGTGATTGGAAACCCAAGGTCACTTTAGATTAATGGTCAGGAAGGGAAGCACAGAGTGATGGAAACCCCAGCCAAACACATCCCTGTCCTCAGATCAGAGACAGTATAGTTAGGGGTCACAGCACATAAGCCACACAAGCCACTAACAAAAAGGACTCCAACATTATTTTAACATACTTTCAAGGTCAAATGTATATGTGGCCCTGAAAATGTTGAAACCAATCAGCTGGAATATATCCATTTTTTCCTTTTCTTTCTCTTTCTTTTTTAAACTTACGGAGAATTTTTAAAATATACAAAAGTAGAAAGAATTACATTAAAAACTCCCATGTTTCCATTACCCAGCCTCAACAATTATCAATCATGGACAATCTTGTTTCATCCCAACTGTCCCTTACTTCTTCTTGCCTTATTATTTTGAAACAAGTTCCAGATACCATATCTTTCACAGTAAATACTTCAGTATGAAATTCTAAAGACTCTATTTTTTAAAAAAAAGCACCATGCCATTATCACATCTTAAAATTAACAATAATTTCTTACATTATCAAAAACTCAAATCAGGTTCAAATTCCCATTTTTAAAAATAGTTTATTTGACAACGTACTCATTACTAATACGAAGCCAGTAGACGATCTAATTTACACCCACATAGGAGAAAAATTCAATTACATTCAACTCCAGTTGGGGGGGAGAAGGAACAGGAAGTGGGGCGGAGAAGAGGGGGGCTTGGGGTGCTCCCACTGAATGGGCACAATGTAGGGGTGTATGGCACACCTTTTGGGTGTGGGACACAACTACAAGAGGGACTCTGCCTAACAAATTCAAATATTGTGACCTGATTGTACCGTCACATTAACCTGAAATTTAAAAAAAAAAATAGTTTATTTGAATCAAGATTCAAATTAAGACCACAGATTGGGATTGGTTAATAGGTGTTTAAGTCTCAGGCTCTCTCTCCTCCCCCTTTCTCTTCCCTAACTTCTCCTTCCCCCAGCTTGCAATTTATTTATTTATTTATTTATTTAATTTTATTTTTTGGGCCAGCGCTGGGTTTGAACCCACCACCTCCGGCATGTGGGGCCGGCGCCCTACTCCTTTGAGCCACAGGCGCTGCCCCTTGCAATTTATTTTTTAAGAAATGGAGCCGTTCACCATGCTGACTTTCCCACCCTCTGGACAGACAGAGTTCCTCAGGCTCTGCAGTTTGCTGGCTGCATTCCTTCGGTGAACTTCAACTTGTTCCTCTGTCTTATATGTCCTATACATTGGAAGCCGACATCAGATTCAGATCCATTTTTATTTTAAATGTTATGCAAAAAGATACACAGTGAAGATGTCAGAAGGAGCCATGGCAATGGTGGAATGAGCAGGAACTAGCTGAAAGCGAGAAGGGTCTGAGATCAGCACTCACCAAAAGGCTACCTCTAAGGAGAGCTGCAGAAAAGGAGACTCCGGGGCCGGCGGCCGAGCGGCTGCGGCTCGGGTCCTCCCCAGGGAGCGCGCTGTAGCCTTCCTGTCCCTGTCCCGCCCGCGCAGCGAAGCACGAGCTCGAGGGTAGGCGGCGTCCCCTGCCTGCCAGGCCTCACCTGCTGAGAAAACAACCGGACGAGCCCACCTGTCCTCTCCGGTATTTTCCGGCAGCCCCGAGAGAAAAAGCAGGCGGAGAGCCGCTTTGGGCGAAGGGCTCGGGGACCCGCCCTCGGGGTGCACACCTCAGGGCGTCCTTGTGGCATTCCTCCGCGCGACGGGGAGCTCCAGGGGACTGGGATGGCTCCAGGTTTCACGCCTTCGGTCTGGCTAGAGTAGGCTAGGGTGTGCTCCTGCTCCTCGCCCTCCGCCCTCTGCGCTCTCGTCCCTCACTCAGGTCCCCGCAGCCGCCTTTGCCGTTGCAGCCTTGCCCACTCGCCTGCCAGCCCGGCGCCTCTCTGCATTGGGCTCCCGCTGCTCCAGCTGTCCTAGGTCGCTCCAGGACAGCTTTCCCGCTACTCGGCCTTGCTCTTCTCCCACTACGCACTCCTCTCCCTGCCATTTGCCACTTTCTGTCTGTGGAGGCATTTGCAGTCGCTCTTGCGAGGAGCTTTCAGTGATAGAACTTTTGGACGTCCCCATCCAGGAGCACCAGCCTGAAACAGGCAGTGGGCTGCACCACACCGCAGATATGCCTGGTCTGAGGTGGGTGGATTGGGCCCGCTCCACCATTAGTGCCCCAGCAATGCTCGTGTGGCTGCTCTGCCCAGCCTCAGTGCAGAGGCAGGAGCAACAAGTATTTCTCTGCCTTGGAGAGTTCTAGAAAAAGGCTGAATACACCACAACCGTTTCCCTTCACAAGGAACTACCGATCAGGGCTTTTGAGCCCTTTAAGGAAACTTGCTAGGTGAGAAACACTAACTCTGCTTCCTTTCTCTAACTGCTCAGGTGACCAAAGATCTCAGCGTCACTCACTGCTTTGGTTTGACGTCTAAGGTCCCCATTAGGAGAGTAACTAAGGTGGTACGAAGAGATAACAGATGCCATAGTAAACACCAGAATATAGGTGAGTATACACAGCACCACAGGCTCAACGGTGAAAAGTAAGGCTTTTAGGGAATGGAACACAGGATAGTTAGGTTCTAATGGGTGCAGGGGGAGTTCTGGGGTGAGAGGTCACAACGTGGAACACCCCAACATAAAGTCGTGGGTCTTAGAAGCTGCCCAGATGGGGAAGACAGGAGATAAGATAATGAAAGGAAACTAACATTTCATCGAGTACTGAGACAAGCACTGTGCTGACGCTGAGTCCCTGGAAAGATTAACTTCTGGGAACAGGGGTCAGGGTGAGGTTAAAATGATCCAAGTGGAAACCAACAACTTTTGTTACTCCCCTCTCCCTAAAATAAAACCAGTCTGTGCAGAATGAAAGACTTAAAAGAAGTGGATGTGAGTGGTAGCAAAAATCCCAGTGACTTCAACACAGATCAATTTCTTATCACAAGCCTCCCAAGAGGATCTCTGCCCCAAACAAGGCACAAGGGCACACCAGTGGTACTAATGATGCGGCTGGTTCTGAAGGGCCCCAGGGCATTACAGGGCTGAGCCCGGGGACTGAAATGCCTGCTGGGACTTCAGCCTGCAGCTCTCAGAATTCCTACAGGCCACAGGGCCACCGCTTCTTAGTATAAAGTAGGAGGGACATGTCTCCACCACTGTCCAAATTCTTATCTCCTGAGGAATTTTACCAAAAACTACTTACTACCTAATGGAGACAGGCTGGGTATTTACAGCACATGAGCCATTTTCACTATGCCCACTAAACAGGGCGTGATTCCCTGTGAAGCCCTCAGACAAGCTGCAAAAGTTGCAGAGATCAGCCCTGGTGAATGGCTGGCCTCTTAAATCCCAATGCAAACACAGGAGCCCACAGAACAGCCCTGTGTCAGTGGGCAAGTCTGCAAGACCGCCTGGCTAAAGGGCCCTGTGCTGGTGATGTCTGCCTTAGCTTTAAAATCACCATATGGTACCAACAGATGCAAAGCTAGCAGGTTTTACTGTTTAAGGAGGGTAGATTTAACTTCTACGTGATCTGGGTTATCACTAATGTTGTTTCCCTGTTATAGAAATTGTTTTTTACTGCTTGTTTTTCTAAAACTGTTTTCTCCCTGTGACTAATGCAAACAATAAAAGGAAGGTGATTGGAAGTAGGGAAAACATAGGGAAAAATCATGGGAGATAGGATACCCAAACCACAAACCTGAGAAAAGGGGAAGGATAGGATAGAGGATGTTTTTGTTTTTAATTGCAGTCGAATTGCACAGCAAAGACTCACAGAAGTGAATTATGATTCCAAAAATTCTCTGCCCAGCTTGTAGTCGTTGGTACATTTTAATCCTTATGTGCGACATTAACAGCTTTGGTGTATATTAATTATCTGCCATCTGGCCTATTTATTTCAAATAGAACTTCTGAATTATGTGGCTTTTTATGCGGTTTGTTTTTTTGTATATATTTTTTCTTTCATAATTCAAAATGGAAAGAAACTCAGCACTCATTTTCAGCAGTTCATTCTCTGAAGTTAAAAAAAAGTAAAAATGTGTTTTCTCTCTTAAAGTTGTTTGAGTACCTGAAATCATTAAAGCATCCAAGGTAGATTCAAATCTTAATGTTAGCAAGATTCCAACAGATAAAATCTGGTGACTTGATTTTCTCTGCTAGTGGCACAAATACGTATACAAACAGATTAAAATGGCAAGCAGACATATACATTTATGAAGAGCCAGACACTATTCTCAGCACCTCACAACTGTTAACTCACTTGTTCTTCATGACTATTTCTAGGGAGTAGGCATTTTCATTACCCCATTTTATGGATGAGAAAATTTAGGCACAGTGAGGTTAAATATCTTGTCAACAATCACTAGCAAGTGGAGGAGCCAATGTATAAACCCAAGCTGCCTGGTTCCAAAGCTACATTCTTGGTCGGCACTATGCCTCTTTTAAAAAAAGAGAGAGAGAGATCTTGCCCTTGGGACACAGATAATCAAGGTGCCTACCATGAGTTGAGTCCCTTCTTAGTAGGCAACTCACGAGTTAAGAAGTATAAATAACAAAGGTCCAGATGGGTTAAGTAACCTGTCCCAGACTGTGCAGCCGGTATGTTGTTGGACAGGTTTTGAATTCATTATGTAACAACAGGAACGTTTTAATCTGCTTTGAGGTAAATAAAAGTCTTAGGGAAAAAATATTTTATATTTTAATTCAAGAGAATTTTTAAATCACCAACTGAACAACACAGCTTTGAAGTAAACAATCCTACAAGGAAATACGAGGTGGTAGCAGTAGTCTGATGTAAACAACACAACTCTTGATCTTGATAACTTAGAATATAATAGATAATTGAGATTATACACACAAAAGTTTACAAGTTTGATTAATGTTGAAATGCTAGATGGCTCCATAACTGTGTCTTCTACTAGAATATAAGCTCCATGAGAATAGTCACCTTGTTTCCTTGTTCATGGCTATGGAACAGGGCCTGGTACACAGCAGGTGCTCAATAAATGAATAGTGAGGGAATGCATGAACATATTTGCCAGTTTTGTTGAGCTGTGAGCTTAGGTAAGCCCGCTGAGAATGAGATCATGGACAATGAAGAAAAAGACATAATTTTGAGGAATTTTGCCAACTTGAGGATGGCAGGAGAAAGAAAAGACAGAAAACAATCAGGGGGATGGAGGGCAAATCAAAATGGGATTGGGAAGTGGAGGACAGCATTAGGTAATGTTGAAAAGCTCAAAAGGACAAGACTTGGGAAGGCACCATTGAGTTTGATCTTAGGGCAGCTGCAGAAAGAAATTGGAGAGGACCCCCATTTGCACAGGAATTATGGAGTAATTAGGACACTAGGCAGGAAATTTGGCAGTGAACGAGAAGGAAAGAGAGATGACAGCATTGGGCATTTGCTTGCAGAATGCAAGGACTTTCATTCTTAATTCAGTAGAAAGTTTCACGTTGTTCCTGTCTCAAGTGGAGGCTCCCTGTCATTCATCTTTTGTCTTAAGGAGACAAAGGAGGCCTTCAATTTTACAAGTGCCCCAGTGAGAGCTCAGGCTTTGGAATCAGCCCACATTCAAATCTTAGTTCCTAATATTATGAGAGAAAATTACTTAATTCCTTAAATTTTCTCATTTGTGAAGTGGGCATTCAGTCAGTACTGAATATTATTAAGCTCCTACCAGACACTGTTCTGGTGGGGGATTTAGCATGCCAGTGTTAAATAAATCTCCATACAATTCTAAAATCATGAAGTCAACAATATATTTAAGTTTTATCATTTTTATGTTTTATAGAGACAGGTTTCTCCCTATGTTGCCCAGGCTGTTCTACAACTCCTGGCCTCAAGCAGTTCTTCCATTATGGCCTCCCAGAGTACTAGGATTACAGGCATGAGCTACTGCACTTGACCTTTAAGTTATAGCTGTCCCCCTGGGTAGAGTGCTGTGGCATCACAGCTCACAGCAACCTCAAACTCTTGGGCTTAAGCAATTCTCTTGCCTCAGCCTCCCAAGTAGCTGGAACTACAGGCGCCTGCCACAATGCCTGGCTATGTTTTGGTTGCAATTGTCATGTTATTTGGCAGGCCTGGGCTAGATTTGAACCTTCCAGCTCTGGTGTATGTGGCTGGCGCCCCAGCTGCTGAGCTACAGGAGCCAAGCTGAAAAAAGAGATGGAGGTCTTGCTTTGCTTAGGCTAGTATCAAACTCCTGACCTCAAGTGACCCATCCACCTCGGCCTCCCAGACTACTGGGATTATAGAAGTGAGCCGCCATGCCTCATGTTATATCTTGACTCTGCTTCCAGGAAAATGGGGTAGATGTACTTCTCCCTATTGCTCCCACCAAGTGCAACTAAAAACTCTGACATTACATGTAAACCAAACCTAAGAAAACAAGGAAACTGAAAGATGAAGAGAAAAAAGCTGACTGGCTAAGGACTTGGAATCCAAGGAACAACCTGGCAAAAAGTTTCCTGGGTTTTAAAATTTGTTTGTTTGTTCTTTGTTTTGTTTTGCCTCTTATAACCAACCCAGAAACACCAACAGAAGCAAAGGAAAAAACTTCCCAACCAAAGCATGTTCTGTACAGCCAAAGGACCAGGAAAGGGGCAGCCTAACAGGACAGAAATGTTTAGACTATACTGACTTGCTCCAACTAAAAAGCACAGAAAAAACTGCAGCCCCACTCCTGCCCACCCGAGCCAGGGCGGAGTAGAAGCCCAGACTTCCTGTAACAAGGGGCAACACCTGCGCTGGCGTGGTATCAGAGAAGGTCACAGGGAGCGGCACTTTCATCCCTGCCTGACAGTAAAAAGGCTCCTGCTCCCAGGGTGTCAGAGGAGACCGCATGTGGTGTGTGAACCTTCACCGCTGGCAGCGTTACCAGGCACTCCCTCCTCCTCCAGAGAAGAGGCCTGCCCAGAGAGGCAGCACTTTCCCACTGCCCAGTGACAATGAGGCCACGTGGGGAACCAGTGGGTATCCAGAACTCCCACGCCGCACAGCAGGGACTAGAAGCCCCTCCCCTCCGGTGTGGACAGAGGCCAGGTGCGCCTGGCCTGCCGGGTTGCTGTTGGTAGGAAAGCCAACTAAAACAGAAGGTTTAAACATGACAGGTTTAGGAACACAGCGCCCTGGGTGGGGAAAACATCCTCCTCACCAGCACCAGCTCCATCCACATTAAATGAATCTTTAAAATTTAGCTGAATGTAAATTAGTTTAGAAGGAGCTAAGTTACAAGTCTGACTCACATTGCTTGGTGGAGCACTGGGCCCAGCACACCACTTCTGGTTGTTACAGTTCAAGGCTGAGCTAACCCCTGGGGAAAGTGAACGGGTCAAAGTAAAACTGCTTTTTTATTTTGGACCTGCCCCAAACCAGGAAGATAAAAACGAAACAGGTAGTCCAGATGGTTTAGAGCTGTGTGGTGTGTGGCTTTTGCTCAGAAGTATGCTAACTTGCGGTGTGGTTTTACAGCAGCCTCCAATTTATTCTCTTCCTCTCGTCTGCTGCCTTTTCACTGTTTGAAGAGGGAAAAGGAGAAAAAAGAGGAAATCAAAAAAATACTTTTTTTCTTGTTCTAGGAAAAGACAGTGAAAGAGGAAGCTGAAGGGACTGGCTGGGTGAAATTGGGGTTTCTCTAGACTCTAAATTACCCTACTTCAGACAAACTCATTTCTTCAAAAGACAAATTTAGGAAAATGATTAAGTAGAGAATGACTACCCACTTCTCAAAGAGCTTTTATTTTTAATAAAAGGGATTTAGGGGAACACTTCTTTAAAAAGTTACCTCAAATTTATTTAAAATACCCCTCAGCCTCACATACACATGGAAATTGAGTACAGATACATTGCTCAAGATGGATTTTCAAATCTGATGGTAAATGGTAACGGGGGCACCATTGGTGGATCCGTACACTTGGCTTCACATTAATTCCACATGGATCTAAATGCAAGAAATAAAAACACAAAAGTACCAAAAGTAATCATGGGAGTAAAGTTGTTATGGTCTTCACAGGGACAAATATGAAGATGTAAGATAATGGCTTCTAAGGATATTTTTTGAAGGCTCAAATTTATCCATAATAATTAAAGGCAAATGAAACTATACTGCGAAGTGACAGAAGTACATAAGTGCCATGTTTCATTCTGCCCTGGAAATCCTCATAAATACTGGCAAAGGTCATGCCTGTTTTTTGGAGAACATTACATATGGTGGCTTAAACGACTTTATTTGGCTGACCTCAGAAGGCTGGAGGCCTTAAACAAACTGAAAGAGAGAACATATCCCACTAAGTTAATCTTCTAAAGAATAAAAATTAGTAAGAATAGTTTTCTTGGCCAGGAGCAGTGGCTCAAACCTGTAATCCTAGCATTCTGGGAGCTGAGGTGGGTGAATCTCCTGAGGTCAGGTGTTAGAGACCAGTCCAAACAAAAGCAAAACCCCATCTCTACTACAAAAAAAAAAAAAAAATTAGAAAAACTAGCCAGGTGTTGTGGCAGGTGCCTGTAGTTCCAGCTACTCAGGAGGCTGAGGCGAGGGGACTGCCTGAGCCCAAGAGTTAGGTTATTCTAAGCTATGACACCCTGGCACTCTACCCAGGATGAGAGAAAAAAACAAAACATTTTTCTTTCTTTTTAGAGACAGGGTCTTGTTCTGTCACCCAGGCTGGAATGCAGTGATATGATCATAGCTCACTGTAACTTCAAACTCCTGGATTCAAGTGATCCACCTGCCTTAGCCTCTGAAGTAGCTGTGACTGTAAATGTGCACCAACCATTCTTAGCAACTTTTTAAATTTTTTGTAGTGATGGAATCTTGCTGTTACCCAGTCTGGTCTCAAACTCCTTGACTTAAGCCATCCTCCTGTCTGAGCCTCCCCAACTGCTGGGATTTATAGGTGTGAGCTACCATGCCTGATCTAAGACTACTTTTCTAATCTCATTTTTTTCATACTGTATTACTAAACTAAAATGCACTCTAAAAAACAACATGCAGAATTAACTATCTTTATATATGTATGTCAAGGGGAAAAATATAAGGACATAGACAAAAATGTTAATTGTGTTGTCAGTGGAAAAAATATAACTGTGTTATTTCTATGCTTTCACTCAACAATCAATATATAAGACTTCTGTGACCCCAAAATACAGGTCTTCTACCCACCAGCAAAAAAGCAATCACATCTGCAGCAGATACCAGCTGCCATCCTCCAATTTATTTCCAACATTACCTAGAGATAGTATCAACTGTTACAGGTTGAGGGTTCAGTCCCCAAGACTGCCCTCTTCCACTTCCAGTGCCAATCACAAGCCCTAGGTTGTTTAACCTGTACTTCTGCTCAATGGCTAGAAATCAGGGTTCCCACCATCCCCTTTTTAGGTTCGACTTATTTGCTAGAGCTGCTCACAGAATTCAAGGAGACACTACTCACTTCTATTGGTTTATTTATTTTTAGTTTTTTATTGAGAGGATCTGTACTTTTTTTTTAAGACCGAGTCTCACTCTGCCTCCCAGCCTAGGGTACCACAGTGTCATTATAGCTCACAGCAATATCAAACTCTTGGGCTCAAGGGATCATCCTGCCTCAGCCTCCTGAGTAGCTGGGACTACAGGCACTTGACACAATGCCTGGCTAATTTTTCTGTTTTTAGTAGAGATGGGGTCTTGCAGTTGCTCAGGCTGGTCTCCAACTCCTGAACTCAAGTAATCCTCCCACTTCAACCTCCCAGAGTGCTAGGATTACAGGTGTGAGCCACCATGCTTAGCATACTGGTTCATTTTAAAAGATATTACACATGAAAAGATGCACAGAGCAAGGTAGGGGGGGAAGGAAGTGAGCTTCCATACCTTCCCTGGAAGGTTCCTCTAGGAACCTCGTGTTAGCTGTCCAGGTCTCTGGACCCTGTCCTCTTGGGCCTTTTATTAGATAGGCATGATTGATAACTGTGTAGCAATGTGACTGGACAAAGAGTATGATGTAACACTAACAGACTAAGTGGGGAAACCCAGCAAGGCTTGTCTGTTTAGCTGCTTCATGGCTTCTCTGTGTAGTGTTCTTCCCCCCAGAGTATGGGGCAGGACCCCTTCTGACACAGGGGTCTTATGATCTACAATCAGAAAGGTAGGGGAAGATTAGTCTGGCTTGGGAAGAAAAAGGAGCAAGTAAGAGGAAGACAGAAGATGGTCAGAGAGAGATTGTATTTACTGAGGACTGCCTCTGAGGCCCAAAGTGCTCCAACATTATAATAAAAGACTAGAACAAGGGCTATGGGAGTTATGAGGCAGGAACTGTGGACCAAAACCAATGTGTGTGTGTGTGTGTGTGTCTCATAACATCATAGTTATCTCTTACCTGGTGAAATTATGGGTAAAAGTATTTTTTCTTTATACTTTTGTGTTTATCTTCCCAAAATTTCTGCAATGAGCACAAATTATTGTGTAAAAAGAAAACACATTCTTTTTTTTTTAAATGACCTCTTAAGAGTGTATTATTCTCCCAAAGCAAGATTCAAACAGATCTATTTCTCACAACCACATGGAAAAGCCACAAGAAAAGGACAGAAGGGGTGTCTTTATGTTAATTAGTTTAAGTGAGAAATTTCTCAACTTATTAGTCAATTTATAAAATGAACATCATGTAAAACAATTGCAGCAAGAAACAAATACAGGACAGAGTGAAAGAGCTTCTCAAATCATTAAGGTTGCATTCCCAAAGAGTCCTTGTAGCACCCACCAAAGAGAAAGCTCTTGAACTTGCTGAGAAATTCATTCTGCAGGCCTGTGTTTAAACACACTGGATATTATTATATAACTAAGCACCGGGAAGATGAATTGTGATTAAAAATAAAAGGGAAAACACACAGTACACCGAGGTAGGACTGTTTAATGGAAAAAGCATGACTCAAAGGAAACAGTATTTGTGCAAGGGATAAAGTTAACCCACAGATTTATCAAACAACAATAAAGACATTCTGTTTCATATATCACTTAAAAGGCACTGCTTATCCAAAGATATGATTACATTAGAAATAATGTAAATAATATCCATGAGTACATATACAAAATTTATGTTATGGACCAGTTGTGGAAAATCAAATCGCATGCCATTCTTAAAAATCCAAATACCTTCATAGGACTTATTTATTTTTCCAGCCTTATTTCTCCTTCCTCACACCATTTTCCAAACATACTCAACAACCTAGTTTCTTGGACATCATACGCATTGTCCAGATGCCACATCTTTAACAAACACACTTGTTCCACCCTTTACATGTCAGATCAAACTCTAAACATGTCCTGGGAGCCCCCATCCCACATTATACTACAGTATGTTCATTCAGACCACAGAGATTTTTGGAGCAGCCATCAGGATTCATGGCAGATTCTGACATACAAAGGTGAATAAAACATTGTCTTGCACTCAAGGAACAGGGCTAAGTTAGGGAGAGATGTGCACACAGTAGTTACAAGACAGCATTTGGGGGGAAAGTAAGGCTGTGCTTGATGAAGTAACCCCAAGTTGTTACTAATCCACCACCCACTGATTCTCCTGAATTATTGGTCATAAACTAAAGTGTTTATAGAAGAAGTAACATGAATCTATGAGTCAGGTTGAGTTTGTGGTATTAGCTCATGCTGGGACCTGTGGCCAGCAGGAGAGGCGTTCGGGTTCTCATCCTGTTTAAAGGCGTTCAGGTTCTCATTCTTTTCCAACTGCCATTCCCACAAAACAAAACACCCCAGGCAGGCCTAATATGGTTCAGGCTGTCAGTTTGTGACTTCTGCATAATAATGTTAATGGCATCTGACGTTTACCACTGTTCTAAGCACTTTACAGGTAGAAACTCATCCCTCACAACCACTGAGGTTGACATGATTTGGGCTATTTTACAAATGGAGCAACAGAGACTGAGGAGAACCTGCTAAGGTTACGTAGCTGTTACTCCGGTGGCAGTCAGCCTCCTCCAGAGGCCACCCTCTTAAAACAAGCGCTTCATAGCACTACCCTACTGCTGGGGATGCACTCTTTCAATTTCTTTCTTTTTAGCTATAGAGTCACATATTTAATAATTTATATGTGAGTCACATATTTAATAATTTATTGTGCCTAATATCCCTTTCTGTTGTTGAACAAACTCTTTTAACTGGTGTATGTATATAGATCTGATAGAAAAACTCATGTCGGCTCGGCGCCTGTGGCTCAATCGGCTAAGGCGCCAGCCACATACACCTAAGGTGGCGGGTTCGAATCCCCAGCCCGGGCCCACCAAACAACAATGATGGCTGCAACCCAAAAAAAAAATGGCCGGGCGTTGTGGCGGGCACCTGTGGTCCCAGCTACTTGGGAGGCGGAGGCAGGAGACTCACTTGAGCCCAGGAGTTGGAGGTTGCTATGAGCTGTGATGCCATGGCACTCTACCCAGGGGGATAGCT
>CAUYQV010143204.1:0-10137 GCA_963574575.1 Galagoides demidoff
CTAACTCCTGGCTCAAGCAAGTCTCCTGCCTCAGCCTCCCAAGTAGCTGGGACCACAGGCGCCCACCACAACGCCTGGCTATTTTTTGGTTGCAGCCATCATTATTGTTTGGCAGGCCCGGGCTGGATTCGAACCCACCACCTGAGGTGTATGTGGCTGGCATCTTAGCCACTTGAGCCATAGGCACCGAGCCAACTCATTTAATTCTTGACACCACCCTGGGAAGCACAGGGTCTTATTACTATTATCCCCATTTTACAGATGAGGAACTGAAGTTCAGAAGACTTCCCCAAAGCAAATTCGCACAGTGCCCCCAGGACGCCTTCACTGTGCTCCTCCCAGAATTCTGTAGTCGCCTTTCTCACTCTCCTGCTCTTAGTTTTAAGTGTGTGGGTTTTTTATGTTTTAAGTGGTTTTCTCAGTGTCTTTCCTCTTTCCTAGACTGTGTGCTGCACGAGCAGTGTGCTTGGCCCTGTCGTCCTCTGTATCACCAGCCTCCTGACACCTGGTGTCAGAGTTGACTGTGAGAGCTCTACAGTCAAGTTCTCATTGCAGTCTGTTCTCCCCGCTGGCTGTTAGGTGCTGAGTGCCGCTGCCTCTGCATTGTGTGGCGCAGACACCCCAGCCTTCCCTGGGCAGGCAGCCGGCTCCTGGGCAGCATTGGGCACATGCCGCTTCCTCTCATTAGGCAGCTCACTGATGGTCGGCTGAGCTTGCAGATCTGACCAGGGACTGGTGGACGCCGCTGCCGGCTCCCAGAGCAGCCTGGGAAGCCAGCTCCTGTCGGGGTGGCACAGATGGCAAGCCCAAACGACAAAGTAAACTCCAATATGTCTTGGAGACATTGTCAGCCTGCAGCTTATTTGTCATGTCACAGCAGCTGCCTGGACCAGAGATGCACTGTACTCCCTCCTGTGTGAGGATTATTTACAGGAAACTGCTTTTTATAGGGTTGAGGGCAGGGCACAAGCTGGAGGGAGCCCAAACTGAGGCTGGTCCTTTCCTCCGATGTCTGGGAAATGAGTAACAACAGGAACGCATGCTTTCCCAGCACCTCAGAGTGCCAGCCGTCCTGAGTGCTCCACTCACTCAATCTCCTGCCCTCACACCTTAAAAACCACCACAAAAGACAGCCCGACGTCCTGGGTGCTCGGCTCACTCCAACTCCTGCTCCCAGTGCTTTCCCAGCACACCAGAGTGCCAGCCATCCTGAGTGCTCCGCTCACTCCATCTCCTGCCCTCACACATGCTTTCCCAGCACACCAGAGTGCCAGCCATCCTGAGTGCTCCACTCACTCCATCTGCTCTCAGTGCTTTCCCAGCACACCAGAGTGCCAGCTGTCCTGAGTGCTCCACTCACTCCATCTCCTCTCACAGATTTATTGGCGTCATTGATCCCATTGTACAGAGGCAGAAACTGAGGCACAGGGAGCACAGGTGACCCACCCACAGCTTGGGATTCCAGCTGAGGGAGGTTCAGCATCTGTTCTAGAGGCCAGCACTGTGTTGCCTGGTGTGTAGTAAGAGGCTGAAAAGGCACTTGTCCCTATCCAGGGCTGGGTTTCTGGGAGGCAGACACAGCAGGAGAAATGGCACTCATGTCCCAGGAATATCTTGTGTCCCTGCAGGTACAGACCAGCTATGCCAGCCAGCCTGAAAGGGGACCTTTAGGCAGGCTCTCTGTATTGTCTGACCTTTCTCCCAGGGTGACAGGTGCCTGTGGGGGGCAGCAGGACCCACCTCCTGCACCTTGTGGGGAGAGCAGGGTTCAGAGTAGGAGAAGCCTGCAGGCTGAGTCTGTCCTGCTGTGCCCCTCACACCAGGACCTAGTCTTCAGGAGACAGGCCCTTCACCAGCTGGTTTCAGCTTCTTCAGTTGTAACTAAAACAGAGAGAAAGCGTCCTCTAAGGATCATGGTGACAATTAAGTGAGATAAAGCCCCATGTAGAGGGGGAGAATGGCTGGAGAAGAGAGAGCCAGGGTGTGGGCGTTCCGCTGTGCTCTGGGTGGAGGGGGGCAGGGACAGTCCAGGTCCTCAGCAGCTCGCCCCTGCTGGCTCTGAGCAGGGATCCTGGAGACAAGACTCCACAAGGCTCTGAGAGCAGTGGGCTCAGCTGGGAACAATCAAGGCCTCATTCCCCAGTGCAGCAGGAGTTCAACCCCCCCAGGGCAGAGGGCAGGAGCTGGAAAAGGGAGCAAGAGGTGCCAAAGGAGCCCTGTGGCAGGAAGAGGAAGAGGCTCAAGGCCATGGGCTGGGTGCCTGGGACTCATGTCGTTGGGAAGGGATTTATTTATCCTTCTGATTTAGCTTTAAAGATGCCCGTGAACTCAGCCTCCAGTCACAGGTAAGAGATGAAAAGCCAGGTGGAGTATAAAGAGCAGATTAGGGCAGCCTCGCTTGATCCTGGCTGCTTGCTGAGCCTCTGTAAATTTCATGCAGGTTGGTTGATTGAGGACACCTGGAGTGCCGCGGGCCTGGCAGTTGTGAATGTCCCCCTGTTGCATTCCTCAGCCCCATTGCTGGTGCGTGCAAGTCATAGGGTGTGATAAACCCCGTTCCCAGCAGCCCCTGTGTGCGTGGGAGGCGGGGGTCACTGTGTCAAAGCCTGTTCAAATGTCTAAGATGTCAGGGACAAGCAGATGTACCTTCTTTTTCTCTGGCAGATGTAAAAAGGAAGAATGTTTCTGAGTACCTTTCTCTCTTGCATGTGTTCACAAGCAGCCGCAGCCAGGGAGAATTTGCATTTCAAACACTGGGCCCAGCAGAGTTCCTGGTGTTCAGGTGAAGGCCTTCTGGCCAGTCATTTATTAAACCCTGAAGCCCTATTGCCCGCCCACTCGGCTTCACGCTGGGGCATGAAAGGCAAGGCCAGGTAAGCAGTGGGGTGCTCAGCCCCCAGGTAGGGCAGCCCTGTGGGCCCCCAGGCTTACCCTGGGCACAAGAACTGTGTTCCCTGGCAGAGCACAGCCCATCTGGAGACATGGAGCAGCCAGTGCAGCCCGTTCTGCAGGCCCCTCGGCCTGTTCGGCCATTCTGGAAACTGGTTCTCTTCTGAATGTTGCTGGAAATAACAAGGCAGCTGCTCAGCCTTTCTGTTCTTAGTTAATAAGCCAGAGAAGTATTAAGGGCCAAAGGAAAGAAAGAGTTGTCAGAACCCATTTCCCCCACGGCTTTGATCTTGTGGACGTGTGTGTTTGGGTGTTGGGTGGGAGAAGGGGTGATTTGGGAGTTCGGGTGAGATTTTTGGCTGCAGTAATTGGGATATGTTAGGGAGGGAAGGAAGGGAAGTTCAAGGGTAATTGCTAACTGATGCCAGAAATAAAGTAACTGTGAAATGCTTAGGCACTGCACAGACCTTTCTTTTCCAGCCATTTCTTTAAATTGCAGTCTAGTTCTTTCTCGGGACCAAAATGGCTAGAGGACAGTAGGGTTTAATTTGTAAAAACTCTGGACTCATGTCCCAGCTTTGCCCATAGGCAAGTGAACTGGTGGAGGGGTGAAAGGTCCACGGGCAGGGAATGCCCTGAGGGCCCCGGTGCTCCAAGACCTGGCCAGGGAAAGAGGGACTTGGAGAGCTTGGAAGTGGCATCGTCACTGTTTGCCCCTGCTCCGGCCTCAAGTTTGGCATATTATTTTAAAATTTCAGTGACTGCATCCTCTCCGGCCAGGCAGACTGGAGGAGCCCCTTACTGATAGCACCAGCCTCTGTGTCACCTGCTGTGTCATGGAAGAGAGGTTTGTTACACAAGCTTGCCTTCGAGGCTCATGCAGTTTTTCTCTTCGCCACTGCCCTTTCTCACGTGCACACGCACACACAGGAGCACTGTGCACACAGCGTGCCTGCACACACGCACTCACACGCATCTATGCATGTGTGGCCTCCCCCTCTCTCTGGATCACTGCTGTTACCATCCAGGTTGCCTTCCAGGCCTGAGACAAGGGCTCACCAGGCCCTGACAGGCAGAGGACTGTGAGCGTCAACGCAAGTCCTGTGTCTCATCAAGATTGTCAGGGACAATCTAAGGGAGAAGCACAGGCAGTGAGGCTCCCTCCTGAGACAGACGTGTGGAGACGTCTGTGCCGCCTCCCACCCAGGAGCACCGCCCGTTGGTCCCTTCAGGGTTTCAAACCAACTCTCTGTGCTGAGAAATAACCTTTCTGCTTTTATTTTCAAACTTCAAAGATCACTTTTGAAATAAAGTTTTTCCAATGAAATTCCAAAGGCTTTACACATGTGTGAGAGGAGGAGTTTGGCCGTGAAAACGTGTTTGCTCTGCCCCTCGCTGCCCCCACTACAAAGGCCCCAAGGCCACTTCCACTTTGTTCTCTTAAATGCTACCCCCCCCCCTTACCAGCTAATAGCACGTTGTCCTGGCCTCTCTCCTTCATCCCCCAGCCTAATTTTTGTTCAGCTAGAGCCCAGAGGGGCAAAATGGAAGGGCTTTTTAGTTGGAAGAAGTCTTTTCCCACGCAGGTCTATTCCCAACTCTGCAGTGACCCCGGTAGAGATCCTGCCTCTGTGAGCCTGATGCCCAGTGGCCCAGGGCAGGGCAGGGCAGTGAATGGCCAGGCCACCCTTGGTCTTGGCTGGAGCAGTTTCGCATGTAAAGAAAGGAAAGGTCACTGTGCAGTGGCTAGCGGTGTGGGCCTTGCTATTTAACCCCCGTTTGTCTTTAGCCCCACAGAGATATAACTAAATACTTGAGGTGGAGGGGGATGTTTTTATTAAGCACCGTGTAACACAGGCCGCTAGGTGACACACTGCATAACCTTCTGGCAGGGGGAAATGACCATAACGGAGTGATTGGCTTTTATCAGTCAGGAAAATGCTTCCTTAGTCAGCGTTCTCCAAGCCTTTTGACTCCTCTTAGTGATTCACTCCACAGAGACAGCCCTCTCTCCATCCCACTGCTGGTATGATGGTGGGCAGCCCTGCCTTGCCCTGGGTAGCCCGTGGGTGTGCATACTGGCCACTCTCCGAGGGTGACTAAGCCTGTGCCCATCCCAGCGATTCTGGGAGAATCTCACAGCACATCTGGGCATTGTTCCCTAGGCCAAAATGCTACTTCTAGACCCTTAGAGGCGGCTGGGCTTTAGCTCACCTCCCGATGACTCTCGGCAGCTGCTGAGGGGCCTGCAGGGGAATTTTTGAGCTTCTGGTGCTCCAGTTGTCGCTTTGCTGTCCTGAGTGATTCTAGAACAATACTCTCTGATAGGCCATCTTGAACAGCTCTTCCCAATGCAGTAATTAGAACCTAAATGTCTTTCTAGGATACTTCTCCCAAGATAGCCCCAAATCTCCAAATTTAAAAATAGCTCTTTATCACACAATTTCTCCCACAGAATGTGGTAATGTAGAAGTGCAGCATTCTGGTGAACTTTTAGAACTAATGATTCTATAAATAAAAACTGCCCTCAGTTATTTAAATAATTTTTGTCACTGAAATTTCTGTATATATTACATCATTGCTAATAATAATTTTGACTGTGAGTTTTCTTTATGTAAAAAAGAATTGAGCCAAGACCCAGGGTTTTTTAAAACAAGATGTTAGGATTCTTGGCCCCTTCCCACTTCCCCCCTCACAATGTTCAGAATATTGGCAGAAACCTGGCTGCCTTGTAAGGTCTGAATCGTAAAGACTGCCTCAGAGCTGGAGAGAGAAGGGTGTGCTCCTTTCTGGCCACCTGGAACTTGGACGCTTTCTTCTCATCCTGGGGCATTGGGTCTGAGAGGCTGTCTCCCTCCTAGAGGCTGGTTCGTCCGCACCGAGCACTTTCTGTTCAGCAGCCATTCTCCCCTCAACTTTCTTCAGCGGGTTTGTACCTGCTTCACCAGCGGCAGGGTCGTAAATTCATTAAAAAAGAAAGAAAAGAAAAAAAGGCTGCTTAAAATCCTGAAACTGCCTTTCCTCTTGGGAGCACTCCTGTGGCAGCTCTCATGCCTCCTGGTACATCCTCACCCTGTGAGTTTAACCAACTCTTCCGCTCTGACCAAAGTCCTCCCTCTTCCAGGATGAGCAATTTCCATGGTCAGAAGCCCTTGCGCCAAGCTACAAATCCCCTTTATCTTTTAACTATTTCCACTTTTCAGGCTTCTTCCTGCAGAGTGGAGCTGAGTCGTGTCCTCGGTCCACATTCCCCTCCTGATTGGCCCCAGACCCCCTCCTCACCCCCACCCAGCTAAGCCCCTTCAGTTTCTTAGACCAGGGATATCCATCCTTTTTGTTTCTGCCACACATTGGAAGAAGAAGAGTTGTCTTGAGCCACATGTTAAATACATAAACGCTAACAAAAGCTAATTAACAACAAAGAAAAATCCAAGCATACTTGTCATGATATCCAGCACCATAGATAAGCAAAATCAGCATGTGGTTCAGGGGCAAGTTGACACCCCTGTCTCTGACTTTCCAGAGTCCCTCTTCCTCTTCATCACCAGCACTAGCACTGGGCTCTTTGGTGGGATCAAATTTTTAAAATAAACAATCACTTCCAGAGACATGCTGCTTTTGCAGGAGAAAAGTGTGGAGTCCCCAGCTGGCTGAAATTGGGGTGCTAAGTGTCTGACAGCCTCTCTGGCCCAGCTTCTACTCAGCCTCACCCACCCCCTAGAATCCCAGTTTGTGGCTTATCAAAGTGACAGATTATCTCATGCTGGGACTGTCAAGATTTCCACCAATAGTGACCACCATGGGTGCTAAATTCTCAGGTACCAGAGAGCCAGGTTTCAGTGCAAGGACACAGCTCCCTGTCCCGCTGCCTTCTCTGCATTTTGTCACACCTAAGATGCCCCTCAGGTTGAGACTCACTGGAAAGGCCTGCAGAAGCACCCCTGTCTCATGGGCACATGGGATTTTACAAACAGAATACTTAAAGCTGCCTCAAGTTTTCACAGCCGTAGGCACAAATGAAACTGTGTTTTGGTGCTTGTCCAGTAGCCTGGATGGCACAAAACCAAGAGTCTGGATCATAGACTGGCCCCCAGCCACCAAAAATGAGGCACTAAAAAGCAGAAAATCTGTGCTTTCATAGTATATCTCTCAAAAGACGAGGGGACTTTTCCACAACAAAGACTGAGCAGAAAGCAGACCCCTGTCTCCCCGTGTGCGTGCATCCCTGGAGCCTGTCGATCAGCAGCCCGTGCAGCCCCTCACTGGGCACAGCCTTGGACTTCAGGTTCTGCAGTCCCTACCAGGGCGCTGCTCACATGGTTTTTCTGCTGACCCAATAAATGATTACATAGCAATCAAGAGACCTGTATTCAACACCAGGTTCTGTTACCAGCCCCCTGGGTTACATTGTGCAAGCCGTAAACCCCTTGGTGGCCCGTGTCATCACGGTGAAACTGGAATGGGGTCAGAAGCACCAGGCCCACCCACTGGAGAGGCTGAGACCAAGGAGACAATGGGCATGAATAGGAAGTCACCAGACAGCACAGTGTTCAGGGGCCTTGGCCGTTCCCCGTGGGCTCTTTGACCCCGCTGGGGCCAGCTTCCTCTGGGCGTGCTGGCCTTTCACTTAGGCCACCTGCCAGGTTTCTGTCTGCCTGGAGGGTCAGGTCTTTTGGACTCATGATATTCTCCTCCCCTGGGGCTTTAAAGAAAGTCTTATTAAGAACAGGCTACCAGATTCCCCCTGGAACTTGTGTTTCGTGGTGGTCTCCCCAAATTCCCACTCACAGTTTCTCCTCCTAGTTGCTATAGCCACCCTAGAAGCCAGGTGGCCTGGGGGGAAATTGCTTACATGCATCCTGTTAGGCTGTGAGGTTCCACTGGAACGTGCCCTTTCTCGCTTTGTTCTGACCACAAAGTCCATTTAAAATATTCTGGTTTTTCAAATGGCTGGAAGTCATTACTCAGGGAAGCTCAGAAAGGTTTAAGGAGGACACTTATGAATCCAGCTTGAGTTAGAAATACCACACTGCATAGCTTCAAAATATGAAGGGCCCAATTTGAGTTAGGTAGGGGGAGAGAGGGAAAAAAAAAAACCCTCTGTCTGGGATCCAGAAAAGATAGTCACAAGGCATCTGAATTTATTATCTTTTTTCCCCCCACCTTAAAGGTCGGGGAAAATCATAGAAGCTCTGAGTACTCAGAAAACTCACTTCAGATGTAGAGACCGAGAAAAAGCATGGACCTTTCTGGTTCTTTCCATCCTGTGAGTTTCTGAGGCTCGGTCTGCCACCCATCTGGCCCTGAGAGGAACCCCTGTCTGGACTACATGATAAGGAGTGAATTGCCTGTGGTGAGGGAGTGCCTGGCTGTCCTTTGGCCTGCTGTGTCTTGATGCCTTGTCTTAAACCGGGTAGGCTTGTCAAGAGTCTGGCCAGCTAAGAGGTCCTTACTGCCAGGCCCCCTTTGACTTGTGGCTGTGTGCCTCTCCCAGCCATGAAGTGCTGACCCTGGGTGCCTCATAGGGGCAGCCCAGCAGGTGCCTGGCACACAGGCCGTGACCTTCTCTAGGTGGCAGCTGTGACCAGTGCTGTTCCTCCCCGCCCCATCCAGGTAACAGAGAACCCTGTTCCCATAGAAAAGCTTCACAGCATTTACCCTAAGCCTACCTGTGCCCATCCTACCCTGCCTCACTGGTCTCGGCAGGTCACTTCTCCCAGGTGCCACTTGTCCTCTGAGGGCTGAAATGGGCCAACTCCTTCTCAGCCCATCTGAGGGATGAGCTCGCTCTCCAGAGAGGGCTCCTGGGGGTGGAGTCTATGGCTTTGTTAGTGGGGTCGCTCTGTGGAGGAGCAGTGCCTTCTGTGATGTGGGGGATCTGCTTAGACTCTGAATTTGGGGCTTCTGTTTTAAGCCACTATTTTTCCCCCAGCCTTGGTATCTGCAGTCTCTGGTAGCTCAGTTTCACTCATTCAGAAGTTGCCTGCCTGTCTCTTTGAGGGGTCCCCCAGAACTCCCCAAGTCAATTTGCTGTACACCTCATGGCATCTGGGTCTGGCAGAACTGTAGCTGCTTTTGTTGTCTACAGCTCTGCTCAGACCTTCCTGTCTCACTGACAGGTAAGTAAGGCTCCGTTTCCTGCGGTGACCAGCACTCACTGCATGATGAGCTGACTTTGCTGCCACCTTGCTAGAGACATCCCTGGGAAAGGCATGGGCACTCACCCAAGTGCCTTCATCTGAAAAAGGAAGGCATTCCACTGTTTTGTGGACACCACCAAATCAAAGTTCTGGCTCAGACATTCCCACCTTCTTCGATTTGTTTATCCTCAGAATTTTGACATCCCTACCGCAACTCACGTCCAGATGTATTTTCACTTGTGTCCCTGTACATCCCCCAAAGCTCTCCTTTTGCTGCACTTCCCATCTAGTGCTGAAGTCTTTGCTGGACTCCATTTCTTTCTGAATCCCTTTCTATAGAGAACATGGAGCCAGGAGTAGCCAAGCAGCAGCTAGTGTCAGGGCTGAAGGCGGAGTCTGGAGAAGGAAATTTTGAGGAGTCAATTTAGACTTCATTGTGTGCTAGAGATAGGTGCTGTGGCTGGTGGGGGGGGGGAGCGGGGTGATGAGGAGCAAGACAGATTCTGTGACATCTCTGGGTGGATTTAAGAGGTGCTCAAATATAGGAGGGAAGACTCGGGCTCCCTGAGTTCAACCTGGGCTCTATCTCTGGCAGCCAGGTGCTCTTGAGGGGGCTACCTAAGTGCTCTGGGTGTCCTGCCATAAAATAACATGATTATAATATACATACGTGCCTCATGAGGTTGCCTTAAGGATTAAATCAGTGAGTATACAGAAAGCCCCAAGACTGACCTGGCACAGAGTAGGGATTTGAAAAATGTGAGCTGGCTTGGCGCCTGTGGCTCAAGTGGCTAAGGCACCAGCCACATACACCCAAGGTGGCGGGTTTGAATCCCCAGCCCGGGCCTGCCAAACAACAATGATGGCTGCAACCAAAAAAAAAAAAAAAAATGGGCTCGGCGCCTGTGGCTCAATCGGCTAAGGCGCCAGCCACATACACCTAAGCTGGCGGGTTGGAATCCCCAGCCCGGGCCCGCCAAACAACAATGATGGCTGCAACCAAAAATGGCCGGGCGTTGTGGCGGGCGCCTGTGGTCCCAGCTACTTGGGAGGCTGAGGCAGGAGACTCGCTTGAGCCCAGGAGTTGGAGGTTGCTATGAGCTGTGAT
>CAUYQV010143207.1:0-44858 GCA_963574575.1 Galagoides demidoff
TCCCAGCTACTTGGGAGGCTGAGGCAGTAGACTCGCTTGAGCCCAGGAGTTGGAGGTTGCTGTGAGCTGTGATGCCACGGCACTCTACCCAGGGGGAAAGGTTGAGGCTCTGTCTAAAAAAAAAAAAAAAAAAAAAAAAAACCTCATGCTGCTCTTGCTGCTCATGTCTAGGTTCTTACTGAAGCCTGGTGCTCAGCTTCCATTCCTGTGGGACCCTGCCAGCCCTGTCTGGGCACAGCTGCTCTGAACTCTGCCATCCCTCTCAGCCATTTGTGGAAGAGAGTCCTGGAACTGCTCTCACATCCCTTGGCAGGTGTTCTAAGAATCTGAGGCTGCCCTGACATCCCACACAGAGATGAAATTCCCTGAAGATGTGACAAAAGATAATTTCATAGGGACTTGCTTCCTCACAAGATGGGAAAACAAGAAATGAGGCCATAGTCTACAATTTATGGTGGTCCCCAGACCACTATCACACATTTTTCTCAAATCTATCATATTACAATAGTCATCCCATCTCCTTCATTCTTAGACCAAAGCTCAAAAATTCTGTGTCTTGCAAAGCAAAAGTTGGGCCTTTTGAACTATTAACTCTGTTTCAGTTGACAAAACCTACTTTGAAACTTCGAGGCTGAATATTGTGATATTTCTGTCTCTGCACTTCTGTGGTAATAGCCCTACTGTCTGAATGAGGGAGAAAGAGCATGAGAAGTAGTATAAGGAATTGTGGCATGGGGGACAAGAGGAATAGCAAAACATAAGCCTGCACATCTGCTTTCGCCCATCTGGGTTTGTGTTCATGTTCTTCCCTTCCTGAAATCCCACCTCCCTTCCCCACCTATCCACTCATAAGGGTCCCACTGGACATCTCACTGCCAGCTCTTGGAAACCTTTCTCAAATTCTCCAGCACCCACTGTTCTCCCTCAGCACAGCCCCAGCACATCTGCCTACCTTACTTCAATATTTCATTATTTCCCACACAACAGTATCATCTTCCCCAATAGAGTAACTGCCGGCCAGGCACAGGCCTTGTTTCCACCAGCTTTGTGATTTAACAGAACCAATAAATGTGACCAGCAACCTGATGTTATGGGTCATTCACAACTGCCTCCTGAAGTGGACCAAAGTTCTGCTGTACACATGACTTTCTCCAGCAACTAAACTGACCACCAACTGACCACCAACCCTATTACCTTCAACTTTTTTTTTTTTTTTTGAGACAGGAGCCTCAAGCTGTCCCCCTGGGTAGAGTGCTGTGGCATCATAGTTCACAGCAACCTCCAACTCCTGGGCTCAAGCGAGTCTCCTGCCTCAGCCTCCCAAGTAGCTGGGACCACAGGCGCCCACCACAACACCCGGCTATTTTTTGGTTGCAGCTGTCATTGTTGTTTTGGCGGGCCCAGGCTGCATTCGAACCCCCCACCTTAGGTATATATGGCTGGTGCCTTAGCCACTTGAGCCACAGGCGCCACGCCCACACTATTTTTTCTCTCTGTTTCAGCTAATCATTAAGTTACAGACATCTGTCTCATGACTCAAAAGATTTCATCATGTATCCCCTAAAAACAAGTATATTCTACAAAACCACTATACTGTTAGCCCACCTAAGAAATTTAATGATACAATCCATATTCACATCTTTCCAGCCGTTGTCCTTAATAACTTACTGTATTTATTTATTCACTTATTTTAAATGTGCTGAATCATTGATTAATAGAATTAATCAGTGGTTTGTTAGAGACCAGGCATTAGAGAAATGCTTATATTTCCTGGGTTCAATGGGTTAGAGGTCTAATTTTTGGTTAGAGGTTAAGGGGCATATATAGGAAAGGCTGGATTATCCCCAAGAAGTATAGCCAAACCAGAGGAATCTGACCACAGTTTTGTCTTCAAACCAGATCCAGACCAAGACTGTGGCCCAGTGCGTGGAGTTCTACTACACCTATAAGAAGCAGGTGAAAATCGGCCGCAACGGGACTCTAACCTTTGGGGATGTGGATACAAGCGATGAGAAGTCAGCCCAGGAAGAAGTTGAAGTGGATATTAAGGTGACTCCTTGCCCAGTGTCAGCTGCCTAGAACCCAGGCTGGGTCTGGGGCCACGGCCAGCTGGGAATCTGAGGCCAAGCTCTCTAGGAGACTGTGGAAGGCAGGCAGAGGAAGGCAGTGTCCCTGATAGTCTCAAGGAGCTGATGTCCCAGGCCCTAGACCTTTGGGTTCCCCTCTCTATGCTGCCAATGTCAAAGTAATAATACATTGTGTTGATGTAGAATACTAGAGAATTTTCCCTCAGGATCTGTATTGGCATCAACTTACTATCTCCTCATAGCAGACCTCTAACACTTTAGTTATTCTTGTATCAACTTCATGCTATGTCTATGTCCTACCATCTGTTACTACTACTATTTTTGTTGTGTTCACATGCCACTTGTGCTGTTACTTAATATTTTTTTAATTCAACTAATTTTTTAGTCAATTAGGTAAGTTAAATATATATAAAAACCAAACAGTGCTAAGTTCTAGCTGGATGCATGCTGTGTTACTTGCCAAGGCTCTAAGGCTGAAGCCTGATCACTCTTTGTTAAAGAGAATATCAAGTCTAGAGAAGCATAAGATATGTTAATACCAGCCAGAGCCTTTGTACTTGATAGAATCAGGATCAAAAGAGAATTGAAAAGTGAATGTTAACTTAGTTCTGTGTCCATGTATCCATCTAACATCATCACAGGATTGTAGTCTCCACACTTGGTGACATGCCTACTCTAAGACAGGGAGTGGTTTGGTGCCCATTTTGTATATAGGAAGGTGGTGAAGATACAGAAAACATTACAAAGATAGTTTGAAATTAGAGCTCAAGGCTCCTGCCTGACTTACCAGGCCACTTCTCACACTTCCTTCCTTCTCAAGTGCTCAAGTGCAGGGTATCTGAGGACTCCAAGGGCTCAAGACTCTATTCTATCCCCAGGCATACTAGCCACTGAGTGCTGTGACTAGTGACATAGTCCTAGGACAGAGAAGGCTGTGCTGGGCCAGGACAGGCTTGCAGGACCAGCAAGGCTAGGGAAGCCTTGGCTGGGTCAGAATTGGTCCACTGTGGCAGTGTGACTGAGCTCTAGGCTCACTGCCCTTATTCTTGTCCCCTATAGACTTCCCAGAAGTTCCCAAGAGTGCTTCCTCCCAGAAGAGAGTCCCCAAGTGAAGAGAGGCTGGAGCCCAAGAGGGAGGTGAAAGAGCCCAGCAAGGAGGGGGAAGAGGAGGAGCCAGAGACCCAGGAGAAGGGGGAGCAGGAAGAAGGGCGAGAGCGCAGCCGCAGGGCTGCGGCAGTGAAAGCCACACAGACACTACAGGCCAATGAGTCGGTAAGTGTCACCTCTACAGTCTGAGCCCAGGGCCAGGAAGAGGGTGGAGCTGGGCCTGGGGGTGTGGGAGGGAGGGCAGAGCTGGAATGCTAGATACTCATTATTCTCATAATAGCAGGAAGTACACAGAGTACTTTATGCTGTTAACTCATTTCATCCACAATTATTATTCCCATTTTACCTATGAAGAAATCGAGGCCCAACATAACACAGCTAGTAGGCAACCTGACTCCATAGTCTGCTGTTGCTTTTTACATTATACTGCTTTTGTATCTGAGATTCAGAGGACAAAGGCTTTGTGAAAACCCAGTAGATATGTGAGACATTGGAGACAGGGCTACCCCTGAGAGAGCTGATAAAAATGTCTGAGACTGAGCTGAAACCATGAGAGTGATAATGCCCCTCATGCATGCATGATCTCTGCAAAGTGCTTTCATTTCTGTTATCTCATCAGTTCCTCATAACAACCCCATAAAGTGTTAACCCTCACTCTGCAGCTGGGGGGAATGGGTTCAGGGGTGCTAAATGTCCCTGGACTCCTGCCATAGTGCTGTCTCTATCTGTGATACGCCAAGAAGCAGGACTCCTGGTCACAGCTGCTCCTTTCCAGGGAAAGGCCCTGCAGGAAGGGAACAGAGACAAGTTTGTTGGGGAGCTACTGCAGAGTCTTTTTTAAAAAAATTTCATGTTGTATACTTGTGCTTGCAGACCCCTAAACTGTGAACACACAGCTATTTGCCCCTCTGCACCAAGAGCTGTGCTCTGTGCTCCACCCAGTTCTGTTGTCTTTTGTGTTCACTTTGCTATTATAGGCTCTCACTCTGTTGCCCTGGGTAGAGTGCTGTGGCCTCATAGCTCACAGCAACCTCAAACTCCTGGGCTCAAGTGAGCCTCCTGCCTCAGCCTCCCAAGTAGCTAGCACTACAGGTGCCTGTCACAACGCCCAGCTAATTTTTTCTATTATTAGTAGAGATGGGGGTCTTCCTGTTGCTCAGGCTGGTCTTGGACTCCTGAGCTCAAGTGATCTACCCACCTTTGGCTTCCCAGAGTGCTAGGATTATAGGTAGAGGTCAACACACTTACCACTTCTGGTGGACACTGGGTCCCCTACCTGAGGCGATTCTCTGACCGGTGCTCTTCCCCCCAGTTTAGCATCTCCCATTCGTCCTGAGCTAGTGGGCCAGTGCATCTGTCCTTTTCTTTAGACTTGAGCTTTCTGAGGGCAGGGGTGCTTGTCAACCTCTGTATCCTCAGCACTCAGCACATCACAGGGGCCTGATTCCCTATAGAATAAAGGTAGGAATGGACTAAATGACAGAAAACATGAACATAAGCTTCACTAGTTCAGACCCCAAAGTCCGGTCATATGCATCAAGTCCCAGAGCATGGCAGCACCCCATAGTTTAGTGGGTAGGGAGCTGGCTACATACACCAAGGCAGGCAGGTTTGAACCAGGCCCCCAGCCTGCTAAACAACCATGACAACTGCAACAACTAAAATAGCCGGGTGTCGCCTGTAGTCCCAGCTACTTGGACCCTGAGGCAAGAGAATCGCTTAAGTTAGAGGTTGCTGTGAGCTGTGACACTATGGCACTCTACCAAGGGCGACAAAGACTGTCTCAAATAAATAAAGTCCCATAGCAGCTAGCTAGGGTTGTCCCACAGAATTACTGTACTTTGTCAACGATTAAATTGACTAAAGACACGGCGGGCTTCTGAGGAGGCAGTGAGGGTCCTGCCTCCCGTAAGACTCAAGTGCATGCTACGTGACCTTTGGGCAGGAGGGCATGGCCTTTACTGGCCCTCTGTTTCCTGAGATTTCAGAATTCCGGGTGGACCCTTCTCCACATCTCTCAACTCTCCTTGTTTGATTCTTTCCAGGCCAATGACATCCTCATCCTCCGGAGCCACGAGTCCAACGCCCCTGGGTCCACTGGCAGCCAGACTTTGGAGAAGCCAAGGGAGGGTGTAGGGAAGTCACGAAGGGCACTACCATTTTCAGAGAAGAAGAAAAAACCGGAGACATTTAATAAGACTCAGAATCAGGAGAACACTTTCCCATGTAAAAAGTGTGGCAGGTAAGCCAGCCAGCCAGCCCTGCCCCACTGAGATCTAGCCTGGGGGTGAGTGGTGGGGCGGGACGAAGTGGGGGGAGGGGAAGAGCCTTGTCTTCTGATTGGCTCAGTGGGTTTCTAGGGCTGTGACGCCATCGGGGAGTCTTTAGAAGACGCCGACGGCACTGACTGGGGAGATGTGGGAGGAGCGCACACGCACTGCACGTGCACGTGCAGCCGCTCCCACAGGTCTCTAAGGATAACCGGCTTACGCCTGACCCCTCTCCCCGCCTGGTGGCAGGGTGTTTTACAAGGTGAAAAGCCGGAGTGCCCACATGAAGAGCCATGCGGAGCAGGAGAAGAAGGCAGCGGCGCTGAGGCAGCGGGAGAAGGAGGCCGCGGCCGCTGCAGCTGCTGCAGCCGCCTCCCACCAACAGGCCCTGCGGGAGGAGAGTGGCGGCGCGGGCGAGAAGGGCTGAGTGGGGGGCCTGGCCCCGAGCCCCGCACCGCCACCCGCAAACAGCGGGAACCTCAGGAGTGAGTGAGGAGAGAATCACGTGGACCTTTCTCTGCAAAACAAATAAGACAGTGAAATAAACGGCTCTTTTATTTATAAAGGCCCCAGGAGCGGTGTTAAGGGCTGCAGGATCCGATTCTCTTTGTCCTCGTGCTCTCACGGAACCTAAGCATCCTGATCCTCTCCGGAGGGGCTCCACCGCCACCTCTCCCACCCCATCTCTGCCGGCTGCCGCTGCGCGGTCTCTTTCCTCCTCTTTGCCTCCCCTCGCTCTCCAGGAAGCCACCACGGTGAGCCCAGCACAGGCTTACCTTCGGGCTCACTTTCGTTCATTGCAGTGTTATTTCGTGTCCTCAGAGGACCTTAGGGCTGCACAGGCCCTGCCCCCAGTCCCAGATAAAGGCACTCCCTGGGAGGGAGAGTCTCAGAGCTTGACATCTGTGCTATGCCTGCACAACAGTGTCCCGGCCTGCCTGAGCTGCTTCAGTGACCTGTCCTCAGAGTGGCCACTTTGTCCCTGGAAGGGAGGCCAAGACAGGTACAATTGTCCCTTTGCTGCTTAACAGCAGCCCTGCTGGGGCTAGGACATTTTCTCAGATGTTTGGGCGAAGGGGCTGTTGTTCTTGGCCAAGTCTCTCAGCCTGCTGCAGTAAGAGAAACTACAGGGGCTGGAAGCTGCAGGTCCAGGCCTGAGGGAGCTTGTGACAAGCCTGGCTCTTCCTGTCTCGTACCTTTTTGCCAAATACCTTTGGGTCCTGGAGGGAGCTTAGCCTTGAGCAGATACTGGAGAGGCGCCGCCTGCTCCTTCTTGGTGCTAGCTCCCTGCTTGCCTCTCCCTGCCTCAGCATCTGCTGCCTGACCCTACCACACCCCACCCAATGTTGATGTCCACAGCCCAGCCCCCAGTCCTGCACGCTGGAGATTTCTGGATCCTTCCCTGGGAGAGGGAGGTCTCCTAACTAGATTGGACAAGAGCCTTCATTCCTTGACTTATGTCAGTTGGGAGCTATTTATTTATTCTTAATATTTAATTTTTAACATCCTCTCAGGGACCAGGGGCCTCCTGCTTTCCAGAGGCCCAAGTGCATTTATCCCAAAACAAGGCACCTTCTTGACATCCCCATCCCCACTCCTAATTCCCAAGACCCTAAGATCCCTCGCCTCGTTGCTCTGGATGCTCTTGCTAATAGGAATGATAGCACTGAAAGAGGGTGGGAAGGTGGAGGGTATCACCAAAGCCGCATAGAGACTAGCAGAGTGGAGGGAGATCACAGGCAGTTGTTGCGCTGCCCCTTCTCTGCTGTACCTTCAAATGCCTGAGAGATTGGCAAGAGGCCAGAATTCTAGTTTTGTTTATCAGGCCTAGAGTCTAGCTTGAAGAAGCCATATTTGGCTTGGAGTCACTGAAATGAAAGGGCCAGAAAGTTCTGGAGGCCCCTTCGCTTGTCAGCCCCATAGCAGACTGAGTTATTTTTATGATCTTATTACTCAACTTTAATTTTGCAAAAGAAACTCTTAAGTGGATGCATATATGACATATCAGTGTATTAGGAAGGAGCCAAAAAGTATTTATTCTGCTACTCAGTGGTGGCCTAAAAGCATCACATCAGTAACTGGGAGTGGAGAGGGAGTTTTGTTTTGAAATCGTGTACGATTGGGTCAGAAATTTTTCAGCATCTACTTATACATTAACAAGGTTCTACAGGACCCCAGCTATGGAAGTTAGAAAATTCTTTTCCCTGCCCCAGACTCCTGGGTGATTACTTAGATCAGCAACTTCCTAGTTAGTCTCTTCCATAGGCTTCTGCAAGCTCAGTGTCCCAAGATTGCAAAAATCTGGTGTACTCTCTAGAAGTGGGAGGGTAGCAAAATTTAGGCTCTCTTCTAAATTATTTAAGTAATATGAGTGCCTTTGCAGCATAGCCCAAAAGTGCTACTTATGTTTCCCAAGATTTTTCTACTTAACCCGTATTTGGTTTCAGGCTCCTTTATGGACATGAGGTAACAGAAACCTTCTTCATTCACATGAAACCCTTCTGTTCAGTGGTAACATACAAGACTTGGAAATCTTTTTTAGTAAGAAAGTAAGCGTACTTGTCTAAGCTCAGAGAGACCAGACCAGGTGAATGTAACTGGGGAAAATCAGTATGGTACCTCTGTGTAATCTCACCAGACACCATATCTTAGGAGGGTCCATGCTCCAGGAAGCATTTTTATATAGGAAGCAATGTGAAAAAATGTTTAGAGGGCAGGTGCGATTGTGGCTAGTGACCTGCCAGTAAAGTAGTACAGCCATAGAAGATGGCGTAGGTATATCCTTAATGGTGCTTTCTCCCTGTGAACATGTTAGGTTTGTCTTTTATTGTTTTTTTCCTTCTCTTCAGAGCTCTTTGCTTTAAGAAGCTAAGTGATAAACACCTCCAGCTTTATAATGTCCTCCCCACATCATCTCACTGTTTCCATGTCCCAGCTTAGATATAATGCATTCACGTAAGGGCATGAAACTGACCTAGTGCCTGTGCGCAGACCACTTCTGAGGTCTCTACCCATGCAAGGAGACAGTGCCATCATTACTGTCCTCCATGCCTTTGGCAGCCCCCTCACAGCTAAGGTACACACCGCCCCTTCAGCCACCCCACCTCCACCCCTGGCACAGAGATCTTTTGCTGCTTATGTCTAAAGGGATTGCCTATATTTAACTGCCTCAGTGACCTAACCTCTTTCTTCTCATGTGCCAGATGTTAAGATGAAGGAGGAATACAATATACTCAAGCCTCAGCTGTTTAAATATGTTTTCACTGGGGCTCACTTTTCTGGGATGGTTGGTATTTATTATCAGACTGGCAAGCCTAATTCCTTAGGTTTACAGGAAGTACGCATATTTTTATAAAACAATTGTGTCCTCCCCACATTTTGCTGTGTTAATATTTGCCTCTAACAATTTGCAGCTGTTTCACTTTTTCCTTGTCTCTAAGTTGAAGGCCTTGTTGGAGGGGACAGAGCACAGGAACAGCCTTGACAGTCTGTAATTAGTGTACAAATATTTTAATAGCATATAAATAAGTATATTCCTTTTATTTTGAAACAGAAATGATCAGACACTGCCTTTTGTGTGTTTGCTGCCTGTGGCACCCTTTTTTAAAAAGACTGTTACATATTAAAATAGTGTACATACATATATATAAATATTACCTCTTTTGCTGTACAGTTGTGATAGACCAGACTGAAGATTTTATTTTTTGTGTGCTTTTTATAAGAAAAAATTAATACACTAAAGAGAATCTTGCTGATGTGATTGTAATGTACCTATGTAACTTATTTACTTTTGAATGTTCTGTATCTTTAAACCTTTTATTAAATAAGGTTTTAAAAATTTAGAGTTGAATGCTGTGTTCTTCTAGGGGGATTTTCACCGTCAGGTACTGTCGTAAGTAGGCTTATTTTACTTGTAGGGAAATTACTGGACGTTTTCAAACTTTAAGGATTCTGTTTTGCCAGCCCATTCGTTGTCAGTGATGCCAGCCAGGACATCACTACTGTTTGCCTGACTACAAAAGATGCCTGAAGTTGGACACAAGCATCTTTTTATAAAATTCAAGACGAGAAAAAGTCAAATCAGTAATTCACACAAATATACATAAATGGCATGCTCTGACGTTTTAGCTTCATTGGGATGCAACATGCAGGGTGTGGTCGGGTGGCAGAGGGGTGCCGGGTGCTGCGGAGAGCATTTTCATTTTCATACGCAACACAAAGTCACTGAATAAGTGCTCTAAGTACACAGGTCTACCGTGGTGGGTGCACTTTCTTTTATTTTTTTCCTCAGATTTTGGCCGGGGCTGGATTTGAACCCGCCACCTTCGGCATATGGGGCCGGCGCCCTACTCTTTTGAGCCACAGGCGCCGCTCCGTGGGTGCATTTTCAGTAATATCATCTTAAATATTGGATGATATTTGGATGCTTCAGAATTGGATGAGTTTTTAAACACAGTGCTTGGCAGTATTTGTTCATTGTTTAAAAAAATCTGGAAAATACTAAAAAGAGACTTGAGACAAACGAGCGCCCAAGCCCCCTAGCCGATGTCATGGCAACCGCTAGACTCTGCCGGCCGCGGGAGCGCGCGGGCCTCCCGTCGTCCCGGACACCGTCGCTGTGGCTACGCGCGCGCGCTCTGCCGCGGAGGCGGGATTGACGCTGCGGGCGAGCAGGCCCCGCCCCTCACTGCAGCAGTATCGGCTCGTGGGGCCCCAGGTGGAACTAGCCAGACCCCGCGCTAAGCCTGAGGGCTGCAGGCCCTCGCCTCCACCGCGCTTCTTGGTCTTTCCTGTGCCTCTGCTGCCTCAGTCCTTGGTCTTCGGCAATCCTCGCCGACCAGAAGAGTCCCCGCACCGGCGAAGAAGCTGTTTGTGGGTTGGCCCAGCCACCGCCGCGACGACCTCGGTACAGTCTCTCCCTCTGGGGACAGCATATCCTCGTCTGCTAAAACGACGCTCCTCGCTGGTCTGAAGGCCGGGCTCAGACCGCGAACGCCAGATCGACTCGCCGGCTGCAGCGGTTACCCAGCGCGCCCACGGCCGGAGGAGGCAGCCACGCCCCACAGCCACAGCCCGGCGCCTCTCCTACCCGACGGCTCCTGCCTTCGCCACCCACCCTCTTAGCCTTCCGCGCGGCGACGGGACGCCCCGTCTGCCGGCGGTGGACCCCTACCTCAGACGCAAGATGGCGACGACCGCGTGACTGAGCATCCCCAAGAGGCAGCTCCGAGGACGTGTCGACTGACTGGCTTTGGGGGCTGGGAAGGGGCGAGAGCAGGACTCTGGTGCCATTTGTTCCTTGTGATTGCGTGAAGCTTGTCTCCCTCCGGTCTGCTTGGGAGGAGTGTTGATACTGTCCTAAGCCCTATCGCACGGTGAGCTTACGTCTAATCCGTGTTTGTAGAATTGGCGCCCCTGATAGTTGGGAAAATGGCGATGACACTGTTGGAAGATTGGTGCAGAGGAATGGATGTGAACTCCCAGAGAGCTCTCCTGGTCTGGGGGATCCCGGTGAACTGTGATGAGGCTGAAATCGAAGAGACCCTCCAGGCCGCAATGCCCCAGGTGCCTTATCGAGTACTTGGGAGGATGTTCTGGAGGGAAGAGAATGCGAAAGCAGCCTTGTTAGAGCTCACTGGCGCTGTCGATTATGCCGCGATCCCCAGGGAGATGCCGGGCAAAGGAGGGGTTTGGAAAGTGGTCTTTAAACCCCCAACTTCCGATGCAGAATTTTTAGAAAGGTTGCACCTCTTCCTAGCTAGAGAGGGGTGGACTGTGCAAGATGTTGCCCGTGTCCTTGGGTTTCAGAACCCTACTCCGTCCCCAGGCCCAGAGATGCCAGCAGAGATGCTAAACTATATCTTGGATAATGTTATTCAGCCTCTCGTTGAGTCCATATGGTACAAGAAGCTGACGCTGTTCTCGGGGAGGGACATCCCGGGGCCTGGGGAAGAAACCTTTGATCCCTGGCTGGAGCACACTAATGAGGTCATAGAGGAGTGGCAGGTGTCTGATGTGGAAAAGAGGCGGCGGTTGATGGAGAGTCTTAGAGGCCCCGCTGCTGATGTCATTCGCATCCTCAAGACCAACAACCCTGCGATAACCACTACTGAATGCCTGAAGGCGCTTGAGCAGGTGTTCGGGAGTGTGGAGAGCTCAAGGGATGCGCAGGTCAAATTTCTGAACACTTACCAGAACCCGGGAGAAAAGTTATCTGCCTATGTCATTCGTCTGGAGCCTCTACTGCAGAAGGTGGTGGAAAAGGGAGCCATTGATAAAGATAACGTAAACCAGGCCCGCCTGGAGCAGGTCATTGCCGGGGCCAACCACAGCGGGGCCATCCGGCGGCAGCTATGGCTGACCGGAGCTGCGGAAGGACCGGCCCCAAATCTCTTCCAGTTGCTGGTGCAGATCCGGGAGGAGGAAGCCAAGGAGGAGGAGGAGGAGGCCGAGGCGGCCCTCCTGCAGTTAGGCCTCGAAGGGCACTTCTGAGTCCCCTAAAGGCGGCTTTAGTGCAGACCTAGATCACAGCTGCTTCCTTGTCCCAGTGGAGTCTCATAGGTGTGTCTCTGAATAGTAAGACTTACCCTGTTCTATTTTGGGGTTGGGTTTTTTTTTTTTGAAGGGGGGTGGGGGCAGGGGTAGTCAAGCCTGCATATTCATGTAACATTTGTAAAATTGTGCAAGCAAGCACTGTGAGCTGCTTCAAGTGGGTCATGTGGGCGAAAAGGGCCAGGAAAGGTTTGGACACAAGTGCCCAGTGCAAGCTGTCATCATGGCATCATCATCATCTATTGTGAAAAACACAAGAATCTGTGACTCTTACAATTGAGATAATTAAATGTGAAATTGCATGCTCAGATGTTTAATGCAGGGCCTGGCTCACAGGAAATGTTTGGCAAAAATGTGAACTGTTGTATTGTTACTAAAATCGTGGATAGTTTTACTGTAAATTGTTACAGATTTATATTAATAGAAAGAAATGTGAATTTATTAGGTATTAGTTACTCTACAGTGCAGATTTCTTATATTTCTCATCTTTAAACATGTGTATCAGTTTAAAATGGGGTGTTAGAAAAATACTGGAATCATGAAGCTGTATAAATCAGTTTTTCACTGCATAAGATACAGATATAAATCACATGGGGAGGTTGACATTCACCCAGTTACAGTATGTCATGGACTGGTTCTTGTTAATGCTGATTTTAAGTATTTTAAATTTGAAGTTATTGAACAACTGTATATGAATAAAGATATTTTAAAAATTCCATTGTCTTGTTTTTCTGACATGTATAAAAATTAAGCTCTATGTCCTTTTTTTCTTTCTTTTTTTTTTTTTTTTGAGACAGTCTCACTCCTGCCACCTTGGGTAGAGTGCTATGGCATCATAGCTCACAGCAACCTCAAATTCCTCGGTTCAAGCATTCCTTTTGCCTCAGCTTCCTGAGTAGCTGGGACTACAGGGACCATCCACAACACCCTGGCTGGTTTTCCTATTTTCAGTGGAGATGGGGTCTCTTGAGCTCAAGCGATGCATCAGCCTTGGTCTCTCAGAGGGCTAGGATTATAGGCATAAGCCACCTTGCCCAGCCCTATGTCCTTTTTTCTTATGCAGATTTCCCCATGTCATTTAAAAATTCAAACCCTATTTTACTTTCAAGCTTGATGTCATATACTATAAATTTATTTTTTGGTTGCAGCTGTCATTTGGTGGGCCAGGGCTGGATATGAACCTGCCAGCTCAGGTGTATGTGGCTGGCACCTTAGCCGCTTGAGCCACAGGTGCCCAGCCTATATACTATAAATTTAAATTGCAGGGGGGTTTGTGTTTTTTTCTGAGACAGTCTCACTTTACCACTTTGGTAGAGTGCTGTGGCATTATAGCTCACAGTAACCTCAAACTCCTGGACTCAAGTGATTCTCTCGCCTTAGCCTACAGAGTGGCTGGGACTACAGATGCCCGCCATGATGCCTGTTTGTTTTTGTTTTGGTTGTTTGGCCAGCCCAGGCTGGGTTCAAACCTACCAGCTCCTGTGTATGTGGTTGGCACCCTAGCCGCTGAGCTACTGGCGCCAAGCCTGTAGTACTTTTTAAGGTATCCATATTTTGCATGTTTCCTCAAAGCAAATATTAGAAGGTTAAATAGACATAATTTCATATGTTTCCTTATATATAAGTAACAACATTTTAGAAAATCCTGAAATGGGGTTCAAGAGGTTATCTGGCAATGTTTTTTCTCCCTTTTTAAGTCACTTTGCAGCTAAAAGTTTTTGTTCTCACTGAAAGAACACATCACACCAGTGTAAAATAAATGTTTTACAGCAGCCATTTTATAGCAAGATAATAGAACTATACTGGTTCACATGTTTATTTTGCTGCAGCGTTTCAGTGACTGAAGATACCTATCTTTGAGATTCTTAGTAAATCCTTAAGTGAAGATAGGAGTGCACACAAGCAAAATTATAGCTGACTCATACACAATCATATAGTACAGAATTTACAAAGGCTAATATTGTTACATGTTCTTCCAGGTTTTTCAGTACACTTGTGTCTCATGTCAGTCTCCTCACAAGCACACATCTCCACATACTTGCCTCTCTCCCCTTCAACAGATAGGTCTGTCTTGACTTTCTTTCACAAACAATTGCCAGGTCCCTATCCCCTACCACCAGGCTCAGTTTCTCCCACCATTCTCACCAGCATTAGGTGCAAAGTCATCCCACTACTCACACTCCTATCTTCGTGCAGTCATTTCACCTCCCCATCAATATTCTGTAAACACTCTGCATCCTCCTACTACACATGTACACTATGCTATGCCAGTCTCCTACCCTGCAGCATGTATTTCCACATAGGCCCACACTAACACTACCATCAAATGCCAAACCAGCCTTCATGTGTACACACTCCCATTCCATACACATACACACATTTTAAAAAAATAGGGATTCTTTGCTTAAGCCCAAGAGTTTGAGGTTGAGCATCACAGCTCACAGCACTCTACCGAGGGCAACATAGCAAGATTGTCTCAAAAAAAAAAAAAAATAGGGATTCTTCTTTATATCACCCAGTATGTATGGCCATCCTTCCATAGTCTGTACATATAGATATATCATCTTTTTTTTTTTTTTTTTTTTGTGAGACAGAGCCTCAAGCTGTCCCCCTGGATAGAGTGCCGTGGCATCACAGCTCACGGCAACCTCCAACTCCTGGGCTCCAGTGAGTCTCCTGCCTCAGCCTCCCAAGTAGCTGGGACCACAGGCGCCCGCCACAACGCCTGGCTTTTTTTTGGTTGCAGCCATTATTGGCGGGCCTGGGCTGGATTCAAATCCGTCACCTTAGGTGTATGTGGCTGGCACCTTAGTCACTTGAGCCACAGGCACTGAGCCGATATATCTTCTTTTTATATTAAATAGCTACAGAATTGATTGCATCCTAGGAGGGAAGTCAACACCTAGGATTCAGACTTCTACTATTATTGTATGTAATTATATAACAATTGTATATATCCACATATGCACATGTATGTTTAATATATGTATGACATAAAACAATGTCAGAATTCTAGATGTCCACCCTTTGTTACAAGAAATTAACTAAAAATAATGAGCTATTTAGGATCTGAGTTAAAGCTTTTTCTTTATAGGTTTAGATAAAAATTTCTGTACTTTTTCAGGGGGGCCAGCACCAAGAAATGTCTCATAATCAACTGTAGAATAAGAAGTAGAAACTTCACTATAGTTATATTCTATTCTGCTACTACATTTCGTTTGATAGCACAGAATATATGTCGGCAAAATCAGTAATGTTATTGATATTGCTGAGTTATTCCTGTTTATGGATTCAAGAGCCTATCAGCTAACTTTTACCGTGTATGCTTGTACACTTCTGTAACTTGCTTTCCTAGAAGCAAGCAGAAGCCTAATAATTTGAAGTGGTGCCCAGAGAACTTCTGAGGTGGATTTACAAACTTGGGAGTTTGTTTTGTTTTGTTTTGTGACAGAGCCTCACTATGTCGCCCTCAGTAGAGTGCTACAGCATCACAGCTCACAGCAATCTCAAACTCTTGGGCTCAAGTGATTCTCTTGTCTCAGCCTCCCAAGTAGCTGGGACTATAGGCGTCTGCCACAATGCCCAGCTATTTTTTTGTTACAGTTGTCATTGTTTAGCTGGCCTAGGCTGGGTTCGAACCTGCCAACTTCATGTATGTGGTTGGTATGATAACCACTGTGCTACAGGTGCCAAGCCAACAAACCTGGGTTTAAGATTATCATTGGTAGGCTCGGCGCCAGCCACATACACCTAAGGTGGCGGGTTTGAATCCAGCCCAGGCCCGCCAAACAACAATGATGGCTGCAACTGAAAAAAAAAAATAGTGGCTCGGTGCCTGTGGCTCAAGCGGCTAAGGCGCCGGCCACATACACCTAAGGTGGCGGGTTCGAATCCAGCCTGGGCCTGCCAAACAACAATAAAGGCTGCAACCAAAAAATAGCCTGGCGTTGTGGCGGGTGCCTGTGGTCCCAGCTACTTGGGAGGTTAAGGCAGGAGACTCGCTTGAGCCCAGGAGTTGGAGGTTGCTGTGAGCAGTGAAGCCATGGCACTCTACCCAGGGGGACAGCTTGAGGCTCTATCTCAAAAAAAAAAAAAAAAAAGTTAAGCCCAAGAGTTTGAGCTTAACTATGCTATGCCAGTCTCAGCTGTGGTCCCAGCTACTTGGGAGGCAGAGGCAGGAGATTCGCTTGAGCCTAGGAGTTGGAGGTTGCTGTGAGCTATGCCGCAGCACTCTACCCAGGGAGACAGCTTGAGGCTCTGTCTCAAAAAAAAAAAAAGATTATCATTGGTAGTTAATTATGGGGGAAACAAATTAACAAATAAATGAGTTGTTTTTTTCTTTTTCTCTCCCTTGTGTTCATGACACACACAAGCTGCATGAAGTATGTTATCCAAAGGTCAAATATCTTTGGAATTCAATATCATTGGAAGTTTACATAGTTGCTCTATATTAGCTAAAAGCAAGAACCATGTCACCAAAAAATGCATATCTTTTTTTATAAAAGACCACAATTTATTACCATTTAAAAACAAATCTCACAAAATAACATTCAGAAACTCAACATTTCTAAATAATTTAACACAATAAGTTTAGTCATAATCATGCTACAAAATTCCTGTATACAAAAGTTTATTACTAAACTATTAATAGTTGTTAAAATGTTCTTCAGAATGGAGTTGGTTCTAGAAGCAGAAGATTCTGGAATGATGTTCGTGATCAGCATAACTGATAACCTGGGAGAAGTATCTGGCTATATGTATATTCTCTTCAGCTTTCAACTCCTCTCTCTGTCTTTTGATGGGATTGATCCCTCTAGGCAACAGCACCCCAGAGGCAGGTACCCTACTGATGAAAGAAGCAAAGAACTTCCCACCTCTAAAATGATACCTACAACTTAATTTAGCTAACACTTAGTTTTAAAATCTAGATGTGGGAAAGATGACTCACCAAGTTTTTGAGTAGGAGAACTACTTGTACGTCCCCTTAGCAGACATGGGAGATGACCCAGGTAGAGAAAAAGGAAATTCCTGACTCCAATTATGCTGACAGACAGCAATGGGTAATGGGGCTTAGAACAAGCAAGGGTGAGGTTTGATTCTCTAGCATCCATGTGCAGGCTAGATATTTACCCATCTGTCCTTTGGAAGTACTTCCCACCAATATCCAGTTCATAATATTAAAGTGCAAATCTACTGAAAAATAGTTTACTCTCCCTTACCCCCCTTGTTAAATTTGTTAGATCATCATTTTTTGGTTTGCTGGTTTCTCTCTAACCTGTTCAATATGGGAAATTAACTAGAATCCAGTTTTGACATCTCCACAATATTGAGTGAAAAGTTTTACCTATTTATTTTAGGTCAGAGAAAGGTAAGACTTCAGTCTAGTTTTTCCTTTTATTTTTCTTCCTTTACAGTCAGTGATTTATAAAAAGGTAGGAATAGAGATATAGATATGTAGTGCAGTGTTTCTAAAAGTTCAGTGATTTTTTAAAATACAAACCTTCATCTTTAAATTTTAACAGTTTTACAGTGGTTTTATAAAAAGAAAATGGTATGATACATGCTAGAGTGAAGATAAAGGGATATGGCTAAGTTAATTGTGTCAGAAGAAGTGCCAACTCTGCTACACTGAATCTTATTTTTATATTTCATTATTTACAGACACATTAAACAGCCAAATAAAGAAAATTTGTGCCAAAGGAATGAATTTTTGGTAAAGGATAACATGCATTTTAGCATTCTTCTCCCTTTACCAAGACTTACCAACAATGGATAAGGTCTTAGTGAGCTGATTGATGGTCTGACTGCAGTCAGAGAGACACTAGCTCCTCCTGATGAATGCTTTCACACTTTCTCCAACTGCTTTTAAGTTAATGATTAACTCCGACCTTTGTGGGTCTTCTGATTTTCTATTTAGCCCTAAGAAAAACTCAGGTACAAGATGCCAACTCTTTTTACACATTATTAATTCTAAGAATAAGTCAATCATCAAGATTAATTTCTCATTCCTCCTTATTCTGGTTCAGATCACTGGCAAGAGGTACAGAAGCACTCAATTCAAGTTGAAATTCCTCTTTCCATGTAGAAGCCACATTTAAGTGCCTTGTATCACATCTATATGTAGAATAGAGCCAGTAACTATACCATGTTATTGACCAGGTATCATGAGAAGACATTCTTCTGATTACGCCCAAAATTGATGTCAACACCAACTAACTTTCCTATACAATTATCAAACTTTATATATAATATTTTTCTGTATTTAATCACTTCCACAGTCTGCAAAATCTGTGCATTATAGACAATGAATAAGAAAGAATGATGATCCATTTTCTGGAGTACACTCAAAATATTAAATTTTAAAGATAAGGTAAAAATCTATCATAAAGTTGGATCCCGTTGATAATAACACAGAGGTAGCTTAATAATCACTGTCCTAAAATAAGCAAGAATGTTAAGAAATAAAAATTGAGATCCTGCTGAAAAAAGGTAAGTTGAACCTTCTACCCCTGAGTTCTAGCATTATTTGAAAATCATAAAAATGGGCATTACGAAAAAGGGAAATACCAGTGGTCATTCCTGGAATCCATGATTATTAGATATACCACCTTCTCTCATACAACAACTCAAGTGGCACATGGCTGCAGAGTGAAAACAAATGGACACTGGACAAAAGGAATGTTAGTGTAAAAAGTACTGATTTTTAACCAAGGGAGAATTTGTTCCCAGGCTCCTGCCCCAGGGGACAGACATTAATGTATGGAAGATAATATAACTGGGGAGGAGACTCTACTTCTTCTGGGTAGAAGCCAGACATGCTGCTAAATATCCTATAGTACACCGGACAAGGGCCCCTCCCGACAACAGTGAATTATCCAACCAGAAATGTTAATGGTGCCAAGGTTGAGAACCTCTCATTTAAAGGAACAGGTTCCTATTAACAGAGAACACAAAAGCTTTTCAAGGCCTGGCTAAGTAATTCAGCCATAAGCTTAGAGTAAGGACACACAGAAAAGTTAAATTCCTTGGTAGACTAGAACCAGATTTGCTGTAAAAATTATAATACTAGAGCTCTACCATCATTTATAAGAAAAGAAGAAATCTAAATGATCCACTAAAAAGGCTTAATGCTGGCTTGGTGCCTGTAGCTTAAGAGGCTAAGGCACCAGCCACATAAGCTGGCGGGTTCAAATCCAGCCCAGGCCTGCCAAACAATGACAACTACAATAAAAAAATAGCCGGGCATTGTGGCAGGCGCCTGTAGTCCTAGCTAGTTGGGAGGCTGAGGCAAGAGAATCATGTAAGCCCAGGAGTTGGAGGTTGCTGTGAGCGGTGATGCTATACCCAGGGCACTCTACCCAGGGCCACAGCTTGAGGCTCTGTCTCAAAAAAAAGGCTTAATGCTTTATACCTGAAGCACAGAGAGAATCCATTTCGAGTAAGTGAAATAGCTAATCCAACAGTCATAAAAGCATTTAATATCAGCTAACTCTGTAGCAATAAATGATAATTCCAGGAATGATTTCAGAGGATATCCCCACTTCAAACAGCCTACCTTCCATTTCATAATGGTATGGATTCTGGCTTTAGTTCTATTAAAAGGGATATACAGAATTCATTCAAATATTTTTTGAATGGTACTGAATATGAATTTCTCTATGAAATGGACACAGAGAAGTGTCTTACATTTCTCTGAGAACTACCAGTAATTAAATATTTAAGAAATGAGAAAAAGTGAGAATTTGTTTCTATATTATAAAATTCAGAAAAAAACACCAAAACTGTAAGCCATTTTACAAATAAATTCAATGTTAAGTTATTCATCCATTCCTTATTCATATTCACTTCCTGGTAACTTTTAGAAAATATGCCCATACATAGCAATGTAGCTGCAAGCTTGTCTACCAGATGAAGTACAAAATACTGTATAAGTAAAGAAGATGTTTCCCTTCTCTGCTTCTGGGTCTTAAATATCACCATGGAGAGTGAAGGCTCATTCAAAAGAAATGTCCAAAGGTTTTGAATGTATAAGCCAGTCAATGTAAAGGTTTCTTCCTATCAGATTGAAAGGAAGAGATAAAAGGAAGCTAAAAAGGTGTTAGACTAAGTTTCCCTCTTGTTTGTATTTAGAGTTGATTGTCAAAGCAGTTGGTCCCTTTTGATCAGAGTGACTCAGAAACATCATGTAATTTCTACTTAACTGATAGCTGAAAACTTCTAAAACCCAGGACTACTTACATAATCACTTTTTACAAATTATTCTCCCCTTGTTCACTGTGACTTTATGCAAGTGAAATCACACAAGTCAATGGGGAAACAAGAATCATAGTCTCTGGCTGAGGGACTTTAGGCACAATTTGGTAGAGGGCCCAACTTGTCTTCTGTAATTTATTAGTGATGCAGCCATAGCTTTCTATGGACCTCATCTGATTACTCACTACAATGCTTTGCACTTTCCAGAAATAATTTTTTTACATAATAAATTCTATTCTCTGAGTCTAACTATTGCTTTGCTATTTTGAGGTTAAATCACCTATAGTGTTTCATGATGAAGGCAATCCTCAAACATACAGCCTTTTGCCTGGGATCCCATAATGAAACATTTCTCTTCCCTCTACAACCACTTACTTTAACACATTTTAAAAGCTGTTTAACTTAGAACTTCTCCAAAAATATGTCTTGAAGTACTAAGTTTCATTTATCAAAAGGTACAAAATTCAGTCCTTAAGTCCATACCCTTATAACCATAACAATCATTTTCCCAGCAACAAGGGTCACCAGACCAAATCATTAGGTCCAATTTTGACATATATCAATGATCAACATTTAGGCCAGGAATTCAAATACAACAACTGCTTTTAACATATAAGGAACTATAATCCAAAACGTATGCTTAAGGCCAGGTCCACATGAGTAACATAGCTACATTATTGGTCAAAGGAATGATTATAAGAGTCATTTAACCATTGAGTAGGATCACAGAATGACTAAGTGTACAGAATGACTCAAGTGGCCATGCATGTAAATACAACCTAAATTCCAGCTGACATGCGCATGTTTCTGGAAAAACAAATAAGTAAATATAATATGAGCTAGAAGGCCTCCAAGATGTTAATTTTTCCTTTTTCACCATAGCTTTCCCAACTGGACTTTAGAGTCATAGTTCTAGGGACGCTGTATTTCTAAGAGGAACTCCTCCCATCACCATGCTTTCCGCACCAAAGGCATGATACACTCGTGCTTCTGAATGGCAGGGATGGAATTTCAGGAAAGTTATTCTTCAGATTCAAAAGTATATCTTAAAACGCCTAACCTAAAAAAATTAAACATATTGAATAACGAACATTTGTTCCTTTGTTATTAAAAGTGAAGAGGGCCATGCAGTACGTAACTGGGACTGAAGACAAAAATGGAAAATTTGTAGTTTCTAAAAAGAGGATTAGAATAGGGTGGCACCTATGGCTCAAAGGAGTAGGGCACCACCCCCATATGCCAGAGGTGGCGGGTTCAAACCCAGTCCTGGCCAAAAACTGCCAAAAAAAAAAAAAAAAAAAAAGAGGACTAGAATACATAAAGTTGGTATTATCAGTTTTAGGGAGAAAAACACTGAGTAGATTAAGGAAAGATGAGAGTGAGAGATTTGTTTTATCTTAAGAACCTTTTGCCCCACACAGAATCTTTAAAATAGACATTATATAAAACTTATCTATTGTTCTTATGACATTTAAATAAGTTAACACAAAGTAGAAAATGTGGAATTAGTTATCTTCTTCCTCATCCTCTTTAATTACTGGAGTACCTAAAATGAAAAAGAAAATTATTACTGGTCGTTCTAAAAAGATTGTTAAAATTCTTTTTGTTTTATTATTATTTTTGTTTGTTTTGTTTTTTTGAGACAGTCTCTCACTATGTCGCCCTGGGTAGAGTGCTGTGGCCTCACATCTCATAGCAACCTCAAATTCTTGGGCTTAAGCAATCTCTTGCCTCAGCCTCCCCCGCAGCTGGGACCACAGGCTGCCTGCTACAGCGCCCAGCCACCTTCTTGTTGCAGCTGTCATTGTTGTTTAACTGGACCAGTCTGGGTTTGAACCTATCAGCTTTGGTGCATTTGGCTGGCACCCTACCCACTAAGCTATGGGCACTGCCTATTTTGTTTTGTTTTTTGAGACAGAGTCTCAACCTGTCACCCTGGGTAGAGTGTCATGGCGTCATCATAGCTCATAGCAACCTCCAAGTCTTGGGCTCAAGTGATCCTCTTGCCTCAGTTTTTCCTATTTTTAGCAGAGAAGGGGCCTCACTTTACTCAGGCTGGGCTTGAACTTGTGAGCTCAAGCTATCCACCTGTCTCAGCCTCCCAGAGTGCTAGGATTATAGGAGTGAGCCACCATGCCTGGCCTTTTTTTTTTTCCTTTGTAGACAGAGTCTCACTTTGTTGCTCTTGGTAGAGTGCCATGGCAGCATAGCTCACAGCAACCTCAATCTCTTGGACTCAAGTGATTCTCTTGCCTCAGCCTCCCAAGTAGCTGGGACTACAGTCGCCCACCACAATACCTAGTTAGTTTTTAGAGACGAGGTCTTACTATGGCTTAGGCTGGTCTTGAACCTGTGAGCTCAGGCAATCCACCAGCCTTGGCCTCTCAGAGTGCTAAGAATACAGGCATAAGCCACCTTGCCCAGCCTAAATTTCTTTTCTTTTCTTTTTTTTTTTTTTTGAGACGGAGCCTCAAGCTATCCCCCTGAGTAGAGTGCCATGGCATCACAGCTCATAGCAATCTCCAACTCCTGGGCTCAAGCGAGTCTCCTGCCTCAGCCCCCAAGTAGCTGGGACCACAGGCGCCCGCTACAACGCCCGGCCATTTTTTGGTTGCAGCCATCATTGTTGTTTGGCAGGCCTGGGCTGGGGATTCAAACCCGCCACCTTAGGTGTATGTGGCTGACGCCTTAGCTGATTGAGCTATAGGCACTAAGCCTAAATTTCTTGATGAAAATATTTTCCTGTTAACCTGAGAAGCTCTGAGATACTACGAAGTGTGCCATAATAAAAATAATTTCATAAAATAATATCTTTAATTTTGAATTCTCTAAAAAGCATCTTGAGAAAATTTTCAAGTGAAATGCTCACAAATGCAAGGCAGAAAAATAAAGTAAGACCTGTACACATTAAACTTTTTTTATTTTTTAGAGATGGGGTCTTGCTATATTGCTCAGGCTGGTCTTGAACATCTTTCTGGTCTCAAGCAATCCTCTTGGCTTAGCCTCCCAAAGTGCTGGCATTATAGATATGAGCTACTACATCCAGCTCAAAAAGCTTCTAAGTTAAACAAAAAGAAACAGTCTTCATTTTTCCCATTAAAATATAATCCCCAGTGTTGCTAGAAATTTGAATTTTTATGTGAATTTCTCCCAACTGTTAAATGCTGGGGATAAATTGAAAAAAGAAAAAAAAATATCACTACAGAGAAAACAATACATCTGCAGGTTCTCACTGGGCCAAGGATGACCCATTTCTGAGTTACAGCATTTGAAGCCACAATCTGACCCCAATTGGCAATTCAGCCTCAATTCTTCACTGTTCAACTTGCTGTTTCCCAAATTCATCATACACACTTTTATTTTTGGACTCCAGGTTTAAAAGTTCCTTCATTTAGAAGGCGCTCCCCAATTCTCCTCCCATCTAGACCCTACCTTTAATGAGAAACAACTCCAGTGCCTCCTTTGCTGTGATGCCTTCTGATACATACATTTATGTTCTTTGTAGTAGTAAGCACAGTTTTACTTTTTTATATTCTCAAAGCATCTGGGGAAAATGAACTTTTATTTCCCCTAGAGACAGGGTCTTGCTATGTTGCCCAGGCTGTTTAGAACTCCTGGCCTCAAGTGATCCTTCCGCTTTGCCTCCCAAAGTGCTGGGATTATAGACAGAAGCCAACACGCCCAGTAAGAGTGAACTTTTTATTGACTCATAACATACAAAGTATTCAAATTATAAGTATACAGGTCCATTAACTGTTCATACTTTGGACACATCCAATAACCAGCACCCAGATTTAAAAAATATTATCAGAGCCAAACATGGAGGTTCGCACCTGTAATCTTAGTACTTTAGGAAGATGAGGTGGGTGGACTGCTTGAGCCTGAGCAAAAATTAGACCCATCTCTACTAAAAATAGAAAAACTAGCCAGGCATTGTGGTAAGTACCAGTAGTTCCAGTTCCTGGGGAAGGCAAGGCAGGAGTATCACTTAAGCCCAAGAGTTTGAGGTTGCTGTGAGCTATGATATCATAGCACTCTACCCAGGGTGACAGAGTAAGACTCTGTCTCAAAAGAAAAAGAAAAATATTATTAGAGCCTCTAAAACTTCCTCAGCCCTCCTCACAGTCACTGCTTCTCCAAAAGGTATATTGTATCCTAATGTCTAATGCCATACACTAATTTACCTGTTTTTGAAATTAATAGGAATGGAACAATATAGTACGCACTCTGTATCTGGCTTCTTTTATGCAACATTATGCTTGTATGATTCAGTCATGTTATATAAAGTTGTAGTTTACAACTCTTATTGCTATTTTATTAATATTTTAGTATTTCTATTTTATTTTTTTTAGAGGCAAGGTCTCATTGTGTTGTCCTGACAGTTCATAGCAACCTCCAACTCCTGGGCTCAAGCAAGTCTCCCGCCTCAGCCTCCCAAATAGCTGGGACCACAGGCGCCCGCCACAACGCCTGGCCATTTTTTTTGGTTGCAGCCATCATTGTTGTTTGGCGGGCCCGGGCTGGGGATTCGAACCCGCCACCCTAGGTGGGGGGTTCAGTACTTAGAATAAATAATTCTGAAATAGTACATTAGAAAATAGTCAGAGATTGTGTATAAAGAAAAAGTTTGTTTGAATATATAATGTGCCATCACAAATTTGAGTTTTGCAGACTCTTAAAATAGAGTCATGAAAGAAATAGTGAAAAAACGAATTCTCTACAGACAGGAATTTTGCTCCTAAGTTAGTGTTGTTCCTGCTTCCAGAGCAACATTTTTTCTTAAATTGCTTTATCATTGCTCTTCACAGTTCTCCTGTAATGTAGGTTAGCATTATAATTAACAGTGTGTTCAGCATTTGGCAGGCAGGCAAACTTGGGTCTGCCTTTTGGAATAAAGAACAAGTATAGGAATTGGAAGTTTCTTTCCCCTCCTTCGTTTCAGCTAAGCATAAGTCTTTGTCTATATGATCCAGGCATCTGACCGCATTGTAGACAGTATAGAAAGGAAATCAACTGAACATTTTACTTTATTTTACTATAACTTGATCACTTTATAAATCCTACATGTAGCCAAAATCTCAAAGGAGTCACTAAAGCAGGGCTTGGCAAACTTTCTGTTAAGGATCAAATACTAAGTATTTTAGGTTTTGCAGGCTCTAGGAACTCTGCCAACTCTGCAGTTGCAATGTGAAAGCAGCCAGAGACAATATGTAAGTTAATGGGTACCTCTGTGTCCCAATTAAACTTTATTTACAGAAATAGATGACTGGCTGAATTTGGCCTACAGGACATCTTACTAAAGCAAAGGGCAGAATTTGGCAAAGTATAAAATGGCCACCACATCATAGGATTGTTTTATTATTTTAAAGATGAGGTATTTATAATATCACTGATTATATAGGGAAAATGATTTATCCTAGAGTCTGGGCTTTGAAAAGCCTGAGAGATTATAAATTCATTTATCAACATTATTAGGTTCCTACGATGGATCAAGCACTGTGCTGAGTTGGGGACATAGACAGGCATGGGACTGCTCTTTCGAGGTCTATAATCCCACTAAGATGCTGGGTGTGTGAATGTCTAAAAGACCTAATCTTGCTGGAGGTTTAGAAAGAGCATCACTGAAGAGATGACATTCAGAGAGACATACAGGGTTAGTTGAGATTATCTAGGGCAGTGGTTCTCAACCTTCCTAATGCCATGAACCTTTAATACAGTCCAAAGGGGTCGTGCCCCACAGGTTGAGAACCGCTGATCTAAGGGGAAAAGATAGAGAAGGGAGGGTCAGGCAAGGATCATGTTGGTCAAGGTGGGAAGTTCAGAGTTGCCCACTTAAAATAACATTGGCTGCAGTGTGGGAACTGGATTTGCAGGGGAAGTCAAAAGGGTAAATAAGCAGACCGATATTGATTCAGGTATGTGTAATGAAGAACAGCATCAAGAAAGACTCCTTCCTGATCTTTGGCTTAAAACACTGGGTTGATGGTGCCATTTATTGACTCAGCATGTTTCTGGGGGGAAATAATTGATATAATTTTGCACCTGCCAAGTAGAAAGTATCTGTGAGCTAGAGATGTTTAGTGAGCATTTGGATAGCCAAAAACATGTGGCCAACATTTCAACTTGAAGTAAACATTGGGAGTCTTCTCTAGATAGGTGATAATTAAAACATGATTAAGTAGAGAAAGAAGGTAATCCAGGATCAGAAATATTTCAGGAATGATCATGTAGGTAGTGAATAATAAAGTTCATAAAAGATGACAGGCAAAGGATTCACCCTAAATATGAAGAGTAATGATCCACAGTAATAGGAAAAAAAGGAAGGACTGCTATTATTTTCCTTTTGCTACTATAACAAATTATTAAAAACTTTTTGGCTTAAAACACAATTTATCTACAGTTCTGAAAGTCAGAAGTTCAAAGTCGGTTTTATAGGGTTAAAATCAAGGCTTCAGCAGGAGCTGCATTCCTTCTTTGAGTTCTTGCCTTTTTCAGTTAGAGGCTACCCCATCCAATCTCTCCTTCTGTGATCACTGAAACTTCTTTTTCCCTTTTAGATGACCCTTGTGATTACACTGGATTCACCCAGATAATCTAAAAAAATCTTCTACTTTAAGTTTCCCACAAAATTCCTTTTGCCATATGAGGTAAAAGTCACGGGTTTAGGGATTAGGATATAGACATCTTGGACATACTTATCTTGAGGGTGGCGATGGGGATATTCTGCCTACCACATATGATAAGTGTTTAGGTTTGCTGCGGAAAGTTGAAAGTGCCCTTCTACCCAAATTTGCTTTCTCTGGGAAGTTATTTGCTGACCTCAGCCTGCCTTAGTTATTTAATCCTACAGTCATAACCTAGAGTTAATTTAGGGTAATCTTTTCTCTAGCACTGATATTTCTTTGGCCCCACTAAGCCCTGTAAATCCTACCATCTAGTCTGTGTGCCTTACCTCCTATCCCCATCTCTGTCTGCTTAGACTCCATTAACTGTCATTGTAATAATCATTTCTTATTTATACCTTCAGCTCACTTTCTTCCTCCTAGCTTCCTTGTACTTTGCCCGCAAAACCCAGCCCTGGTTAAGTCCAATCTGTTCCTTGGAGAAGATGCTGAGAATAACATGCAGGAAGTTTTGGAAAGAGAGCTTTTGGGAAAACCCTAGAGAGCAGATAAAATAAGTTTGGGTGGGATAGAATTAGAACTATCATGCAGCTGCGACTAGAGCACCCACCCATCCAGGACTGTCCAGTTTTAGCCCTGAAAGTCTTGAGTCCCAGACAACAGTCCTGGGCACACTGGGATGGCTGGTCAGGTTAACTGCAGCAACATCTTTAGTTGATCCCATGAAGGAGTTTGGCACGAGGAATGAAGAGACTTCACACAGAATGTGTGGTAGGGAACTGAGGACCTCTAAAGGAGAGTCTTTCCTGAGCAAAGCTTGGGTCTATATTTATTATTATAAAATAGGAAGAAATGGTTGAAAATTACTTATCAAAAAATCAGCAGTAGGCTTGGCGCCTATAGCTCAGCAGCTAGGGAGCTGGCCACAAACACCTGAGCTGATGGGTTTGAACCCAGCCCGGGCCTGCCAAATAGCAATGACAATTATAACAACAAAAATAGCTGAGCATTGTGGTGGGTGCCTGTAGTCCCAGCTATTTGGGAGGCTGAGGCAAGAGAATCGCTTAAGCCCAAGTGTTTGAGGTTGCTCACAGCAACCTACAGAGAGTGAAATAGTGAGACTCTGTCTCAAAAAAAAAAAAAATTAGTAGTAGGGATGGGGAAAACAGCATACAGTATGTTTCCAACTTAATCTTATAAAAACATAGACCTTAGGCAAGTCCTTGCCTGTTGTCATCAAGTGACCTTTAGCGTCTAGAGAATCTTTACCATGACCTTTTGGTCTGGTATTGTCACACATCACAAACTCATTCTCTCCCGGAGACCAATTTTCTGGCTTCTTCACATATACAGCTCATATACCATTCTCATGACTCTTCAGGTCCCTTTAGGCAGAAAACAAGTTATGCTAAAGGTCAGGGTATGCAGAAGACAAACTTAAGTAACATTTTAGTATGGGAGATTAGGGTACAATTTCCCCTACACATGGCTATCTTTGATGCTTGTATGGACCTTAAGAGAAATTTTGAATCTAGGCAAGGGGCTGGGCCTTTGAACCCCTGCATGGACTAATTGTATGTGGGCTATAGGGTAGGGGCATGGGGTGTAACTTTCTGGGGGCAGCTTCCTTCCTTCACCTGGGCACAATTCTTGTAAGACATGCAGCTGTGAACTATCAGCTGTCTTTACCCTAAGTTGGGATCTGGATGGTTCCTCACCATAGCTCTCTTGAATCCTTACCCCTCTCCATCTACCATCCCATTTCTCTGCTTTTATTTACTGCTAATTGCCTTAATAAGGTTGTCCATACCTTCATTTCATTTCTCTTATTATCTCTTGAACTCACTCCAATTAAGTTTGCATCCCCACCCATCTTGTGAAATTGCTCTTGTCCAAGTTAACTATTGACTCATCTTACACTATCAACAGCATTTAATGCACCACCTCATTATTATAACCATTATTATATAAATAATTAATATATTTTTTATTAAAGGTTATAATTCTATAATCTTTATAGAATTTACATAACTTACTGTCCTGATTTTCCTCTTACACTCTTCCTCAGATTCTTTCGGAGGTTCTCTTTCTAACCTCTAAAAGTTGCAGTGCTCCATGCATCAGGCCTCAGACCTCTTTATCTACTCCTTTAGTCATCTCATCTAGACTATTGGCTTTAAGTGCCATTCATAGGTTGTGAACTCCCCAATTTGAATATCTAACCTAGACCTCTACCTTTAATTCCAAATGTGTCTAAAAGCAAATGTGCTCTTCTTTCACCTTTCTTGAAACCTACTCCTCTCAGTCTCAGGAGATAGTAAGTCCGTCTTTCCAGTTGCTTAGACCAAAAACCTGATCGTCATCCTGGATTCTTCTCTTTCACATCCCCTAATCCTAACCAGTCCTTCAGGGAACTGTTGGCCCTACTGCTGGATTCTAATCAATATATGACTTGTTATCACCACCTTTTTTCCTGGCATTTATTAGCATTAATATATTTTTCCTTAATTATTTTGTTAATTATCTTTCTCCTCTCATTAAATATATGTTTGATGAGGACGGGGATTATGGATGTTATTTTTTGAGACAGGATCTTGCTCTGTCACCAAGGTGGAATGCAGTAGCACAATCATAGCTCACTATAACCTTGAACTCCTGGGCTCAAGCAATCTTCCTGCCTCAGCCTTCTAGGTAGCTAGGACTGCAGGCCCACACACCACCACAATATATTAAATTAATTAACATATTAATTTTTTTAAGAGATGGCTGTGTTGCCCAAGCTAGTCTCAAACTCCTATCCTTTTTTTTTTTTTTTTTTTTTTTGGAGACAGAATCTTACTATGTTACCCTCTGTAGACTACTGTAGCATTACAGCTCACAGCAACCTCAAACTCTTGGGCTTAAGTGATTCTTTTGCCTCAGCAAGAAAAATGGAGAGGTCAGTCCTGCTGAGGGCCCCTGCAGGAGTAGGAGCATTGGAACAATAACTCCAACGGACTTTTTATGCCCAAAATATTTCCTCTACTCTCGATGGAGAGAAAAGTTCCTATTCTGAAAAATAGTGTCCATTCATCTTGTTCTGTTTCCTACAGAGAGGAGTAATATCAGTATCTGTGGACTTTCAGACTGTTACTGCAAGACAGTGTGTTAAAAGAGTTTTTTGGTTTCACAGGTAAACAGATAAATAGTAATAATAGTAGGACCACATCTTACTCTCCCCCAATTTATGCTGTTGATTTAGGAAGAAGTACAAATATGATCATGATACCAAGAGGCTGATTTTCATGAGACAGTGCTGAAATAATGAAGACCACTTATGGATGGATGACAGCAACGGGAGCTTGTGTGATACTTTTTTTTAGCTCTGACTATTTGAGAACTGGGAAAGAAACAATATATAGGATAACTTAAGAAAAAGAAGACACTGAGAAAAAAGTTTTTGGAAATGTGGTAGAAGAATTAAAACAAAGGGAAAATAAATGAATGGCTCATTTAACATCATTAGTAAAATCAAGCTTTTATATATTTTCAGTGTACCTTTGGGTACAGCTTAATTAGCTTACTGTTATATCCTTATCAATTGTAAAACTTCACTTAATTTTTATAGTAGCCATAGGTTTCATTAGTTTCAGGCATATGAAGCAAGAAAAAATATTCATTGAACATAAAAATAAAATCTTAAACCTATTAAATTAAAAAGAATTATTCTTAATAAAATTATTACTTCAGTGAAGCAGTACAATTAACGGTTGGAGGAAAAGATGTTTATTGCAACAGTTTTTCCTCTCTAACCCTCACTTTTGTTGGCAGGTACAATACTATTTAGAAGTTGTCACCATAAAAAAGTTAGATGTATTTTGGCTTGGTACCTGTAGCTCAGCAGCTCTAGGGCTCCAGCCACATACACTGAAGCTGGCAGGTTCAAATCCAGCCTAGGCCTGCCACACGATGACAACAACAACCAAAAAATAGCTGGGGGTTGTGGTGGGGGCCTGAAGGCCCAGCTACATGGGAGGCTGAGGCAAAAGAATCGCTTAAGCCCAAAATTTTGAGGTTGCTGTGAGCTGTGATGCTACGACACTCTAACTAGGGCAACATAGTAAGACTCTGTCTCAAACAAACAAAAGTTATATGTATTTTTTACTTTATCGTTCCTTAGATATGTATACAGTATGTTCCTGCTGTGACAGAAAGCATTTAATGTTTTTTCTCTTCCTCCTTCTCTCTCCTTTCTCTCACAACCTGTTTTCTTTCTTAAGTATATTGCACTCTGATCATTCTTACTTTACTTTTTCTAAGTTTACTGAGTATAGCAGAGTAAGAGTTGGAGGGAATGTAGAAACTCGTGCTAGGTGATATAGACTCAAATATCCATTTCTGTGCGTAAATAACATGGTAAAATAGCATACAGTAGATCCTCTGTAAGTTGACTACCCAAGGACTGTAACAAACTGGTCAACATATGAAGGTGGTCAGCATAACCACCTACTTAACTGGACAAGGCCTACTGGACTGATAAGTACATGTGGTACATGTCCAGTCTGAGAAAATCAAGTCAACTTAAGGAGGTGGTCAATGTAGGGAAGTAGTCAACAATGGACATTCTACTGTTGTTTTTTGTAGAAAAAGAACTCTTAGATAAATGTATCTCTGGGTTTTTTTGTTTGTTTGTTTGTTTTTTGGTGTTGTTTTGTTTCTGACAGTCTCACTATGTCACCCTTGGTGGAGTGCTGCGGCATCACAGCTCATAGCAACCTCAAACTCTTGGGCTTAAGCGATTCTTTTGCCTCAGCCTCCTGAGTAGCTGCAACTATAGGCACCTGCCACAATGCCCAGCTATGTTTTTGTTGCAGTTGTCGTTGTTTAGCAGGCCTGGGCTGGGTTCAAACCCACCTGCCTCGGTATATGTGGCTGACACCCTAACCACTGAGCTACAGGCGCCAAGCCATACCTCTGTGTTTTGTGGGTAACTGATTTTCTGTTCACATTTTTTTTTTTTTTGAGACAGGAGACTCAAGCTGTCCCCCTGGGTAGAGTGCTGTGGCATCATAGATCACAGCAACCTCCAACTCCTGGGCTCAAGCAAGTCTCCTGCCTCAGCCTCCCAAGTAGCTGGGACCACAACACCCGGCTATATTTTTTGGTTGCAGCCATCGTTGTTTGGTGGGCCCAGGCTGGATTCGAACCCGCCACCTTGGGTGTATTTGGCTGGTGCCTTAGCTACTCGAGCCACAGGCGCTGAGCCTCACATATTATTTTTAAGAGTAAACAGGTGCTTTATCCCTCTGCATTGGGATTTAACTCTGGAGGGAAGAGAAAAAAAAAACTAAACGAACAAAAAAAAAAAATGTAAATAAGTGCTAGATGTTACGCGCCTGGGAAATCAAAGAATACGTGCTAGGGAGCTAGGGAGGGTAGAAAGGACTTGCATACATAGTTACCTCTAGGTAAAAGGCTCCCTACCACAAGAGGAGTTCAAGTATAATGTGGAAAAGAACACCTTTTGGTTAGTATATTACATAAAGTGTATTAAGGTGTCATGCGCTGAAGTGCTTGCCAAATCAAGTTGCACACCAAATCACGGGATAAATGTTTTTTTAACAAAAGACCTGTTGAATCTGAATCACTATGGATGGAGCCCAGAAAAATAATTTTTAAAAGCATACAGCTGATTTAATTGGCCCAGGATCTGCTTTATGTATCCAGTAAGTTAATTTACTGTATGGTTCCTTTCAATTCTGAAATTCTGTTATTATTTTAGGAGTAAGAGTCAAATAAAGCCAAGAATGAAGGCAATTTTAGGTTGCGTTAGTAAAATTGCAACATTAAGGGCTATATATGTTTCAGGAATGGTCAACTTGCTAGAGTTAGTTGAAGGGGTCTGGAAACCACTGTTATTAGAGAAGTGATTGAAGAAATTTGAGGTGTTTATCCTGGAGAAGACTAATGAGTTCTGACAATTCAGTTCATGAACTCATTCTACGAAAAGTCCTACATATCTCATTGCTGAGTATCTCCATGGTCACCTTTGAAGTGCTCCCCTTGGGAAGTTTTGTACCAACACCAGCACTTAGTCCACCCTTCAAAGCAGTTTTGGAACTCTTTCTGGAATGGCCATCAGAGCTGCTGTTGATACCCTAATGCCCTGAATGTTATCAAAATGTCTTCTTGGAATATTTCTTGTATCTTCGGGGGTCAGATCAGGTGAGTTGAGAGGGTGTTCTAATACAGTTTTTGTTTACTGGCTAAAAGCTCTCTCACAGTGCCGTGTGAGCTGGTGCATTGTCATGATGCAAGCCATGCATAAAATGTTGGCAAAAAGTATGGATCATCTTCATCTAAATTTTTCACGCAGCCTTTTTTGCACTTCCAGATAGTAAACTTGGTTGACTGTCCAGTTGGTACAAATTCATAATCAACAATCCCTCTGTTATTAAAAAAGCTTAGCATCATTGTTTGGAGTCTTGATTTGGATTGATGGAAATTTTTTGGTCATGGAGAATTGACTAAATTCCATCGTGCACTTTGATGCTTTGTTTCAGGGCCTTATTGATACAGTCATGTTTCATCACCAGCAATCACACAACCTAAAACATTGTTGTGCTTCTCCAAAAGGTCTTGGCAAACTTCCACTCTCTTTTGTTTTTGTTCATCAGTGAGCTCCTTCAGGACCATTTTTGCACATACCTTTTTCCCACCAAGATTTTCGGTTAAGATTTTCCTGTTTCTCTGTTGATTTTTTTTTTTTTTTGGTCTGCTATGATTCTCACAGTCAGCTGATAATTGTGACATATAATTCAATGAATATTTGCAGTGTTTCTGTCAGTTCTACTTGTCACTGGCCTCCCTGACCTTTTCTCCCCTCAGAAAAAATGTTTCATCCTTTTGTACACGGCCATTTTCTTCACAGCATTATTCCCATAAACTTGAACTGACGTGTCCCTGATTTTACTTCCACTCTTGCCAAGTTTAATAAGAAAACTAATGTTTGTTTATTGCTCTAATTCAAGCTCTGCTATTCTTGTAGTGGCACACAAAAACACAACAACAGTGATGAACCACAGACATGAACACAGCTGTGAGACACTGATACATCAAGGTTATGAACGCTTACCGAGTTGTTAGTACAGTGTTGCCGACCTAAGTTCAGGGTGTCAAGTTCGCACACTTAATAGTCAGGCTGAGAGCTGTTTTTAAAAATGCGAGGGTTCTTACTTTAGAGGCCAAGGCGGGTGGATCACCTGAGCTTAGGAGTTGGAGAGCCTGAGCAAGAGTGAGACCCTGTCTCTAAAAAAAGTAGCTGTGGCTTGGTGCGCGTTGCATAGTGGTTCAGGTGCCAGCCACATGCACCGAGGGTGGTAGGTTCGAATCCAGCCTTGGCCTGCTAAACAACAGTGACATCTGCAACCAAAAAAAAATAGCTAGGCGTTATGGCGGGTGCCTGTAGTCCCCGCTACGTGGGAGGCTGAGATAAGAGAATTGCTTAAGCCCAAGAGTTTGAGATTGCTGTGAGCAGTGATGCCACATCTACCAAGGGCAGCAAAGTGAGACTTGTCTCCAAAAAAAAAAAAAAAAAAGATTTTATCATAGAATAGTTATGCCAAAAGGTAGAAAACAGTAAGGAAAGCTAAGAAGGAAGAGTCCTTGATTGACTCAGAGATACTGTCAGCTGGGTCAGTGGAAGTACATGTGCACAACCTGGACAGGATACGCTATAGCAGGGATTGCCGTTAGGGGAAAAGTTTCTGTCATTGTCTTTTCCCTATTATTGGAAAACCACTTGAATACATGTACTGTCTCATATTTTTCTGTCCTACATAATATCTTTACCATGATATCATAACACAGAAGGGGCTAAATTGCTGGATTGGAAGGGGAAAAACAATGACTTTCTAGATACAACTTACTGTCCAGGTCTCAGAAAAATATTCTCACAATACAAAGCAAGGTCTTCACATTTACAAATATGTATTTATTCAGTGACTGCAGGGGACAGGCAGTATGGTAGGTGAGTACAGAGAATTCAGGCATGGTCTCTATACTTAAGAGGCTTGCCATCTAGCAAGGGAGTCAGATATTATATTACTATCACTAATTACTTCATTATATTATGACATATAAACTATTATGAGAATTAAGTATAGGGAGCTGTGAGAACATGGAATAAGGGAGCCTTGACCTATTTGGTGGGGAGATAGCAGGGCATTCTCCCTTAAAAAGAAACACATTAAAAAAGGTTTAGATGAATAAGAATTGGCTAGATAAAAAAAAGTGAGAAGTCTGGAAAAGTGTTAAAGCAGGCTTGCTGAGGAAGAAAGACCAGTTTAACGGAAGTGTGTTGTGCATAGAAGTATAAGAAATTTTCAGTTCTTTCAGAAATGTTCTGACATCTGCTGGCTAATGCCTATATTGCAGTACCAAATTCTACTGCACAAGGACAACCTTTAGTAATCTATTTGATACTTTTGTAATTACTAAAGGACAACCTTTAGTAATCTATGATGATACTTTTGAAATAAAACACAAGGTCTTTCCCTACTCCTTATCATGGACATCACCCAAAAGAGTTTTCCCTGGTTGTTACTTACATTTTACTTGTGTACATTTAGTGTTATATAAATGCATACATGGTGCCAATTGGCTACTTCAGTAAAAGTTTACAAAAACATGGAAATCACATATATACAAGTAACTCATATTACTGAGACATAAAAACAATACAAAATTATTTGTGCCTTGGTATTTTTTTCCTTGAGACAAGGTCTCTGTTGTCTTTTTTCTGTTTTTTTAATATAGTTAGGGTCTTCCTCTTGCCCATTCTGGCACTTTGTCTTTGAAACACAATACAGTAGAAGCGCCATAGGTGACCACCACCCTATGTTGACCACCTTGTTAATTTGACCTGGTTTTTATAGACATGCACCACCTGTACATATCAGTTTAGTAGGTCTAGTTCCTTATACTGACCACCTCTGTACGTTGACCACTTTGTTATAGTCTGTTGGGTGGTCCACTTAACAGAGGTTTTTCTGTATATGATGAAATATTTTCAGAATTACGAAATAGTTTTTTAATCATTTCTTTCAGAAATAAAATAGCTGCTTTTAGTCCAGCAATAAGTCTTCCAAGGCTAAAGATCACTTTAAGCACGTGTAATACTTACACCATCTTTTTCTCAGTCACATTAGTAATTAGTAGAGTTGACTCTTGAACAAGTATTTGAACTGTACATGCCTACCTATACATGAATTTTCTTTAATAAATGTATTGGGAAGTTGCCTGGAGACTTAAAACAACTTGAAAAAACCTGCAGATGGGCTCGGTGCCTATGGCTCAATTGGCTAAGGCGCCAGCCACATACACCTAAGGTGGCGGGTTCAAATCCCCAGCCTGGGCCCGCCAAACAACAATGATGGCTGCAACCAAAAAATGGCCGGGCGTTTTGGCGGGCTCCTGTGGTCCCAGCTACTTGGGAGGCGGAGGCAGGAGACTCGCTTGAGCCCAGGAGTTGGAGGTTGCTATGAGCTGTGATGCCATGGCACTCTACCCAGGGGGATAGCTTGAGGCTCCGTCTCAAAAAAAAAGAAAAGCAAATTAGGTCAACTTGGCGGTGGTCAGTGTATGGAGATTCTACTGCAACTGAATGTGTAAAAATCCGAGTTTGGTACTAGCAGGTTTTTGAACTAGTAGGTCTCGTTTGGGGAGGAAAACATGTCCTCAAGCCCTATACACAGAGGCCACCTTTGAGTCACATTACATAACAATAGGATGCTACCTGGGAGGCAGAAGGCCTACTGCACTGGTGCTGATGAGACTGATGGGAACAGGTGTCAGCTGCTCAGCCGCAGGCCCTACACCTCCTCCAAGCCACCAGAACTGACAGATTTCAAGCCCAGGGACTCCGTCTCTCCCTATACCCGCTGCTTCTCCCGGAGCAGAGAGTAGACTGACGTTGTGGTGGTAACAGGCAGATGCCCCTGGCCTGTGGCTCTGGGGACTCCACCCGGAGTCTGTCCTGTCCCTCTATAAATTGATTGGACTTGGCCTTTGGCATCTGCAACAATGTTGCCTTGAGAGACATTTAAGAGAAAAGGATACATGATGCTTAAAAACGAGAGGATGAAAAAAACTAAAACAGCTAAATACAAACCAGAAAGCAAAGGTAGAAACATCAGTACTCCATGAAATGGAATTTAAGGCAAAAAATATCTTAAGGAGCAAAAGGTGGGTTTTCGTATTTGTAATAGACACAATTAGAATACAAAGCTACACCTCTCACAGACACGTGGGCAATAAACAGTACAGCTTTGAAATCTAACAGGGAGCGATTGGAGAAAGAAAGGGCAGAGGAACAGGCAAGTTCACTACACTGGAGAGTTTAATACAACTTTCCCCAAGACTGATAAATTAATAAGGCAACACGTTAAGCAAAAACAATAGTAACAATAATAATAATTGATAGGCAGTGATACGAAGACCATCGCAATGGTTAATAAGTTTGAGCTATTAGATGTATGTAGGACTCAAAGTTCAATAAACAAAGAATACATGTTCTTTACAGCCCAGTCTAAAGCACAAAAGCTATGCCTGCCTTCTGTCATAAAGGAAATGCTAAGGAATTAATATCTACACATGTTGTTCTCCAGCCACAGTGCAACACAATCAGACATGAACAATAAAAGGCTAGCTTTCAAATCCCATATCTTTGGGGCATCACCCATGGCTCAAAGGAGTAGGGCGCTGGCCCCATATGCCGGAGGTGGTGGGTTCAAACCCAGCCTGGCCAAAAAAAAAAACAACTGTAAAATCCTATATCTTTGGAAACTAAGTAGCATATTATCAAAGAGCCTGTGTTAAGAAAGAAGTCATAAAGTAAACCAATGCATATTTTAAATGAATGATCATCAAAACACTTCATGTGAAACTTTTTGAGACACATCTAAAATCCTATCATATCTAAAACCATGAATACTCTTTGGTATTTAAAGAGATGCTGACCACTTGTCACCTGAAGAAACGGGATAGAAGGGCACAAAACGGTAAGGGTGGAAATGAAATAGGGAAACCATAAGTGAGAAACAAACAGAACCAAAAGCTCAATGGTTAAAATACATAGATCACGAGCAAGGCTGATCCAGAAACAGAGACAGAGAAAGAGTATAAGTAATCAGAATAAATAATGAAAAATAGGTAACCACAGTTGAACAGTAGACTCTCTCTCTGTCCTTTTTTTTTTTCTTTTTTGATGAGGAGATATTCATTTAATGTGAAAACTAGAGATACAATGCCAGAAGAAAATTAAAAGGTCAAACTGGAAAAATAAGAACTAGTAATATTAAAGAAGTTGACATTGTCATTGAAGACCTTCCCTCTCTCCCCTACACTCAACTCCAGATGATTTTGGTTGAGCTCTGGAACAGGTAATTTCCAGATTGTGCAAGTTGTCCCAGAAAGTACAAGGAGGCATAGGTTAACACTCCTTGTCTAAGTCACCTGCAGTCTTATTCTCAAATTAGACAGGATGATAGCAGAGATGAAAAACCTAGGCTCCCTGCACTTACGAACACGGAGGAGCAAAACCCCCAAAGAAAGTGCTAGCCGCTCACATCTAATTCCTCATGATGAAGGGGTTTTGGCTACAGACACAGGACTTTCAAACCCCACAATGAATCAGAGTAATTCACCACATTCAGAGGCTCATGGAGGAAATTCCCGATTGTCTCAAACATCTACCGAGGCATTTGATAAGAGGCAGCCCTCAAGCCTGCAAGACAGAGGGTCACGCTTACTGAGAGCCTGCGTGGAGCTGTTGGATGGGAGCTGAGTCTTCACAAACTGCCTTGTGCTCCCCCAGAACACAAGAGAATAGGAAGCTGCTACGCATTTGTGGCCACTGCCCTCCCACTGCCCTGCCTGCCCTGGGAGGCTGTTCCCAGAGATAGTTTCTCCTGCACAGCCTCCCCTGGTTCTGATGAAGTTACAGCGCTCTCTGCCTCCCTCCTTGGGCAGAGCCCCAGGCTCTGAACCCCTCTCAGCTGCAATCTGGGCTCTGCTCCTCTGCAGCCAGGCATCTCACAGCTCCGTTGCAATCACTTCTGTGTCGCCTTTTCCGGTGTTCCGGGCAGAGCCGCAGGGTGCCGGCATCTATGACTTACCCTTTCTTTTTTCTTCTTTGCTGTCTGTATGAGCAATCAAGTGTCCAAATCCAAAAGTGGTTATTTGTGTCATCACCAGTGGAATCAGTAAAGCTTCAAAAGCAAAGCCACAAGGTGCAGTGTGATTAATCTGATTACATTAGCATTGATAATTTCCTTTCATTATCAAGAGATCACAGCTTAAGAGTCCATTCTTGCCATGCCCACCATCAGCAGGAGCTGGCTGTCCAGAATACACAGAGCTTCTGCAAAAACACAAAGAAACAACAGCATCTCAGCAGAAAAGACGGGCAAAGGAGGGTTCTGAACACATGTAAGAGAAGAAACCCACAGCACTTAGAAAAGTCAAAAGAAATGCTCAAAGTCATTAGTAATCAGATAACTAAAGATTAGCACCTCGATGAAATGCCATTTTACGCTTATAAATTGGCAAGCTCATGCCTGCAAGCTCTTGTCCTGGAGTAGTTCAAAAGTCCATGATATATAAATGAACATATTACTCAGGGCAAATTAGGGACAAAGGAACACGGCAAATAATTGAAACAGAGTCACTGAATATTTGATCTATATTTTAAAGGATGAACAAGGGCTAACATTTATTTTGTGCTTCTGTGTGTGTGCCGGGCAGTGTCACCTATTGTCTCACTGGACCCTCACAGTGATGTAAAACTTACAGGTGAGGAAACTGAGGCAAAACAAAGTTAAATACCTGGTTAAAGGCTGCATGTATAGTAAGCAGAAAAGGCAGGATTCAGACACAGGAAGTCTGTCTCTAACCTGCCATCCCTATCCGACCTTCCCTCACATGTTGGCTTTTCGGGCAAAGAAGCCACAACAGGGCTTTCTGGGTAAGTGCCAAGGGCAAGAGCCTGGGGTCATTAAAAAAGAAGGATTGTAGGCTCAGCGCCTGTGGCTCAATCGGCAAAGGCGCCAGCCACGTACACCTAAGGTGGCGGGTTCGAATCCCCAGCCCGGGCCCGCCAAACAACCATGATGGCTGCAACCAAAAAATGGCGCCTATGGTCCCAGCTACTTGGGAGGCGGAGGCAGGAGACTCGCTTGAGCCCAGGAGTTGGAGGTTGCTATGAGCTGTGATGCCATGGCACTCTACTCGGGATAGCTTGAGGCTCTGTCTCAAAAAAAAAAAAAGAAATATTTATTGCCTTAGAAACATATTATACCGTTAAGTAAAAATAATAAGATAAAATAATTGATAATAATTCAAAGCTTGCATGTTGGTGATAGAGAATATTTTTGTTTTATAAATTTAAATTTCTATAGTGTTTTAAATAATTGTGAGGTGATTAAAAATACGATGCTCATATAGTCATTGCTTTGGAAACATGCACATGGTATACTGTTTGATGAGTAAATGAAACAGTTCATTATGTGTATCTGTGTTTTTATCTCAAACTTCTTTTTGCCAATTATTCATACACTAACTCATGCAGCTCTTCATTAAGCTCACTTAGGGCTGAATTTTTCAGACCCAGCACTTGCAGGTCATAGGGTGACCATGAATATAGAAAGATTAGAGGGGGGAGGATGGGTGGAGGGAGGGTGATTGGTGGGATCATGTCTATGGTTCATCTTTTAAGGGTATATGTGAATCTTTCTAAATGAAGAATATAAATGTCTTAACACAATAACTAAGAAAATGACATGAAGGCTATGTTAACCAGTTTGATGTTAATATTTTTATTTCAAATTGTATATAAAAACAGCACACTGTACCCCATGACAGTATTAATGTACACAGCTATTATTTAATAAAAAAAATAGAAAAATTATTACCAGTGTGCAGAAAATTCCAGAAAGCTGTGGTCAATACAGTGGAATCTATTCACCTCTCTCACTCTCCCTTATTACCTCACCCTTTCCAAAACTTGCTTCTTGACATTTCCACACCTGAAGTTCTGATTTCAATCATCAGGTAGTATCTTGTTCCATCTGCTACAGTCATTTTTCCCATTGAAAACACACAAGTTTTTATTTTTTTTCTGCTCTGATTTTTATTTATTGATTTACTGAGACCCACATGATCAGAACCTCCATAGATAGGGCCTAACCATGTATTTTTATAAAGATTCAGGCAATTCTGAGGCTCAGCCAGTTTAGAGACTTACTGCCCCATATTCATCTTCTTTCTTTTTTTTTCATTAAATCATAGCTGTGTACATCAATGCAGTCATGAGGTACAATGTGCTGGTTTTACATGCAATTTGAAATATTTTAATCAAACTGGTTAATATAGCTCTCAGGGCACTTTCTTAGTTATTGTGTTGACACTTATATTCTACATTTAGTAAGTTTCACATGTACCCTTGTAAGTTGCACCATAGATGTGGTCCCACCAATTACCCTCCCTCCACCCACCCTCCCCCCTTCCCTCCTCTCCCCTCCCTTTCCCATTTCCCCATATTCTTGAGCTATAATTGTGTTGTAGCTTTCATATTAAAGCTATAAATTAGTTTCATAGTAGGTCTGAATACATCAGGCACTTTTTCTTCCATTCTTGAGATACTTTGTTAAGAAGAATATGTTCAAGCTCCATCCAAGTAAACATGAAGGAAGTAAAGTCTCCATGTTTCTTTAAGGCTGCATAATATTCCATGGTGTACATATACCACAATTTATTGATCCATTCATGGGTCAATGGGCACTTGGGTTTCTTCCATGACTTAGTGATTATGAATTGGGCTGCAATAAACATTCTAATACAAATATATTTGTTATAGTGTGTTTTTTGGTCTTCTGGACATATCCCTAGTAGAGGAATTATAGGATCGAATGGCAGGTTTATTTTTAGTTCTCTAAGTGTTCTCCAAACATCTTTCCAAAAGGAACGTATTAGTTTGTATTCCCACAAAACACACAAGTTTTATAAACAGAAACCAAACTTTCTCAAAGAAGATGTTGAAACAATAAGTATAGTGTGACACCAGTTCGCTTTGAAAAATACATATATTTATAAAAAGACTAAATGAAAACATATTTTCATTTCCTACTTACCCCCACATCCATAATATAAGTAATTTATTAAATATGTATTAGCTCTCTACTGTATTATAGGGACTGTCAGTCCAATGCTATATGTGCATTTATCTTTTGATCTCTAGACCTATAACAGGAAGTGTTTTCAGGTATCAATATGGATACTGGAGCCTACCCAATGCTATAAACTAAAGGTACTCCATCCCCAGCAACATTAGGCCAACTGTCACGCTGAGACCTGGAAACTCAGCATTTAAATAGGAAATAATGTGGTTGAGTGGGGAGAGATTGCTATCTTGGGAAAATGAGGCACCTTGTAACCCATATCTCTGTCTTCTTGGATAGCACTGGTTGGTTACTGCTTTCTGACCATATTCTCAAAGCCAGAAAAAGAAGGAATAATGTGGTAACACCTGTGTAGTTCTAGTCTTGGTTCTTTTTATTGGTATAAACTAGAGGTTTTCCTTGACTCTTTAGTTCTTGAATAGGTTAGAGGTAGATTTCTGAACTGGTTTTGTATATGCCTTATCCCTAGGAGGGTAGTCCCTCCTATTTAGTTGCCTGAGGGTTCTATCCTAGAAAGTATGGAGTTTCTATTTCACACAAGACCTCCATCTCTCAGTTATAAGGGTCTTAACTCAGCTCCAAGGAGACATAAAATAGTGGAGACTGAGTTCTCTAAAGCAAGCTCAAAGCTTGGACTCTCATCTGAACATCTAATTCTTTTGACTTAGTGGAATGGTTTTTAAATGTTTGCTAGATGATCACCTCTTCCCAGCGTTGCCTTTATGTACAATACTCCAATATAATCCAAAATCTCTCCTGCCCATACAAGTACACTCAACAGAAAAATTCCTCTATACCCTGGGAGTGGAGAAAACTTATCTATGATTTAAAATCCAGAAGCAATAAAGGAAAAGAGTAAACTTTTACTGAAAGATTTTAAATAATATTTTATTTAAAAGAGTGATTTTACTTTAAAAAATGTAGCAGAAAACAAACCCATAAGCAAATAAAAATTTTAAATTGGAAGAACTATTTGTCACTTAGATTAAAAACATAGGACTATATCCTAAGTATGTAGAAATCTTATGAACAATAAATACAGGCTTGGCGCCTGTGGCTCAAGTGGCTAAGGCACCAGCCACATACACCTAAGGTGGCGGGTTCAAATCCAGCCCGGACCCACCAAACAATGACGGCTGCAATCAAAAAATAGGCGGCGTTGTGGTGGGCGCCTGTGATCCCAGCTACTTGGGAGGCTGGGGCAGGAGACTTGCTTGAGCCCAGGAGTTGGAGGTTGCTGTGAGCTGTGAAGCCACAGCACTCTACTCAGGGGGACAGCTTGAGGCTCTGTCTCAAAAAAAAAAAAAAAGAAAGAAAGAAAAATAAATACAAACCCAAACAACTGGAGAGAAAAGGGGGCAATAAGTACAAGCAAGTAGTTTACCAAAAAATGATCCTTAAACACAAGAAAAATGCTCAACCTAACCCATGATAGATGCTGCAAGGAAAAAGAAAACTGTAATTAGATATCTCTTCTCACCAATTACATAGTCTGTGAGAAAATAGACATTCTCATATATTGCTAGTGGTCACGTAAAATAATACTACCCTATAGAGAGGATTTGATGCTATCTAACAAAATTAGATAGGTATTTACTTTTGGAATCACCAATCTCCCTTTTAATAATTTATCCCAAAGAACAATGCAAAAATACAAAAAGGCATAAACACAGGGCTAATTGTGGCAAAACAATCTGTAACACAAAACTAGAAATAAGACAAATGTCCACTAATAGTGGGCTTGTTCAGTAATCTCAGGTACTTCTACATTTCTAGTACTATGTAGCTATAAAAGCAATGAGGACTCCCTCTTTTTATTGTTCTGAATGAACTCTAGGATACATTGTTTTTTTTGAAATTCTTTTTTTTTATTAAATGATAGCTGTACCTTAATACAAACATGGGGTACAGTGTAGTGTTTTCCTGTACAATTTGAAATATTTTCATCAAACTGGTTAACATACTTTGTGTCATTTACTTATTGTGTTAAAACATTTGTACTCTAGTTCTAGAAAAAGTCACTTGTACCCTTGTTAGACCATATAGGTGATCTTTCCAGTCACCCTCCCTCCACCCATTTTCCTTTCTCCCCTCCCCCCTTACTCCTCTCCCCATATTCTTGGGCTAGAATTAGGTTGTAGCTTTCATTTGAGAACTATAAATTAGTTTCATAATAGGGCTGTGTACATTGGATACTTTTGGATCAATAAACTGTGGTATATATACACCATGGAATACTTATGCAGCCCTAAAGAAAGATGGAGACTTTACCTCCTTCATGTTTACATGGATGGAACTGGAAAATGTTCTTCTTAGCAAAGTATCACAAGAATGGAAGGATACATTGTTAAGTGAAAAATGGAGTATAGAAAAAAAAGTGTTAGCTATGAATGTCCAAAATAGTAGGTACACTAGACATAAGTGACTATTTAAGTTGAATGAAATTAAATTAAAATTAAGTTAACAATTTAGTTATTCAGTCATACTAAGCACATTTTAGGTGCTCAACAGCCATTTGTGGCTAGTGGCTACAATGTTGGATAGTACAGAGACAGAACATTTTTTTTTTTTTTTTGAGACGGAGCCTCAAGCTATCCCCTGGGTAGAGTGCCATGGCATCACAGCTCATAGCAACCTCCAACTCCTGGGTATAAGCGAGTCTCCTGCCTCCGCCTCCCAAGTAGCTGGGACCACAGGTGCCCGCCACAACGCCTGGCCATTTTTTGGTTGCAGCCATCATTGTTGTTTGGC
>CAUYQV010143209.1:0-19493 GCA_963574575.1 Galagoides demidoff
TTTTAATTTTTGTAGAGACAGAGTCTCACTTTATCACTCTTGGTAGAGTGCTGTGGTGTTCCAGCTCACAGCAGCCTCCAACTTCCGGGCTTAAGCAATTCTCTTGCCTCAGCCTCCAGAGTAGCTGGGACTATAGGTGCCCTCACAATACCTGGATATTTTTTAGAGATGGGGTCTCACTCTTGCTCAGGCTGGTCTTGAACTCATGAGCTTGGAAAATCCACCCTCCTAGGCCTCCTGGAGTGTTAGGATTACAGGGATGAGCCACTATGCCTGGCCAGATATTTTTCTTTTGCTTAAGATTGCTTTGGTTATTCAGTTTAGTTCATTTAGTTTTAAATTATTATAAAGTCTGTATTAAACATATCTGTACATTTTAATTTTTTCCTCTGTGGAAATATTTGCCAAATATACATTTCCATGAGTGGGATTATAGATAAAAATATTTTTAGACTCTGCTACCTGATTCTTTCACTCGTTTAATGACTTAGAAAGATTCAGAAAAAAAAAAGATTCAGATTTTATTTAGTTCATATATGAAAGTAAATATATATAGAAATGTTTCCTAGTGCCCCTGTAGTCAGGGGGAAATAGTAAATTTGCAGTCCAGTAGAGTGTAGGACTACACCGATCATTGATATCAAACTTGCTATATACAATAATGACTGCACTGGTGACAAGTTTAATGACTGCACTGGTGACAAGTTCTGTGTGTTCTTGCTTATTCTGGGGAAAGAGACCGAGTATTACTATCTTCAGGAGTGTGGGGCAGGCCTCTCCCACACTGGCGGCAACAGGGAGGGATCACTCATCAGTTTCGTTGCATCCACTGTCGTGGGGCCTACTGGCTAAATGGTATCATCTGCCTGATGTACAGTCGTTTCCTCTGTCTTGGGATTGTTTCGCCCTCCTTCCTGTAGGCTGTTAGCCCCAACCCTGCCCCACGGCCCAGACTTCACAGTATGACTGACTGTAGTGCACTCGGGCTGAACATAGCTTGACTCTTCCCCCCATGGCTTGATTTTTAACCACTTGCCACAATCTATCTTTCCTCCAGAACTTACTCTGTCCAGTTCTATACCTGCTTGGCTTTGGAGCTAACTGCTCATGTTTCCCCTTTCAGCCTTTCTTGATGCCTAGAACTGCGTTGTGGGTCCCCCTGGACATGATTTGGTTTCCCCTTTACCTGTATCCCTGTGGGGTAGCTTGGGTAAAAGTCACTTCAATATGACCGATGTGAGGACTCTGTGATTCAGCCTCTGTCTCTTTCACAGTGTCCATGCCCAGTTATTTATGCAAACATGCCTGTGTTCAGCTAATAATTACATACCCTAGACACAGCTGGGGTTATAGTGAAAACAAGACAGGTAATCTCCATGCTGTAATAAAGTGTATATTCTAACATGTAGGAAAACAGTAAACAAACAAATGGACAAACACCTAAGACTTTCAGGTAGGGTGAGGGCTGTTAACAATAACAGCAGCAATGATGGCAGTGGTGTGAGTGAGATGAACCCATGTTGGATGAGGTGGGGAGGTGGTAAAGGAAGGCTCTCAGGCGGGTAACATCTGACAGACAAAATTGGCAAAAATGGGCCACCCAGGTGATGCTCTGGAGAGAACAGTGTTACAGATGAACAGAACAACAACAACAACAACAAAACAAAAGCAGGCCTCATTCCTGTAATCCCAGCACTCTGGGAGGCCAAAGCAGGCAGATTGCTTGAGCTCAGGAGTTCCAGATCAGCCTGAGCAAGAGTAACCCCCACCTCTACTAAAAATAGAAAAATTCGCTAGACGTTACGGCAGGCACCTGTAGTCCTAGCTACCTGGGAGGCTGAGGCAAGAGAATTGCTGGGACTCAGGGGTTTGAGGTTGCTATGAGCTGTGTGATGTCATGGCACAGAATGAGACTCTGTCTCAAATAAATAAGTGAACAAACAAACAAACAAACACCAAGCCTGATGTATTGAAGGAAGAGAAAGAAGCCCCGTGGAGCTGAGCTGAAATGCAGGCAGAGCTGGGGTAAGAGGTATGAGCTGAAGACACAGAGGTGGTGGAGGCCACATTACAAAGGGTACGGCCTTTTCATTTGATTCTCATTAACACTGGAAGCCACCGAAGAGTTTTCTGTTGCTTATATTTTAAAAACTGGGCTAGGGAAGTGCGGGAGCAGACAAATTAGTTAGGTGGTGTCATGATTTGCTTGAGCTGCTATAATGAAATATTACAGACTAAGAGGCTTATAAACAACAAAAACTCATGTTTCATACTTCTGGAGGCTGGGAAGTCCAAGATCAAGGTGCCAGCAGGTGTGGCGGCTGGCAAGGGCTCCTGCTGGCACTTCTTGTTGTGTCCTCACATGGTAGAAGGGGCAAATGCACCCTCTGAGGCCTCTCTGATAAGGGTGCTAATCTCATCCATGAGGGCTCTGCTCCTATAACCATACCACCTCTCAAGAGCCCGCCCCCTAATACCATTACCTTGTGTTTCAGGAAAACCCCACAATGGTGTTGAAAAACCGTTCCCTAAACTGAGGTGGTGCTGAGAGACCAACAAAATGGCCCAGACCAATCCAGCTTGGTGAGTTAGATGAGTTTATCAGAGATGACTACACAGGGCTCCTTTCATTCCCAGGAATTCTCTGGGCAGCTGTGCTGCCTGCCTGTTGGTGGACTTGTATTGCTTTCTGGCAAGTCTCTGCATTGTTGTATATTTATAGAAAATAAAGGTTAAGCATGCACAGTACTTCCCAGTAGGCAGGGGCTTTAGTATTGCAGCAACTAAGGCAGCATAAAACAACTTGTAGGGAAACCAGGAGGATGTGGGCAGTGGAGGCCTGTCCAGACTGGTCTTAGGAGTTACAAGCTTCTTCTATGCAAAAGGAACTATTTAAGAACACCCTTTGTGATTCTTGCAGTTTTTTTTTGTTTTCATCTACACCTCTAAATTCAAAAGAAACCTGTATGGGTTCTGTTAAACACTAAAGCCAGTGGTGGGGAACCGGTATTGTTCCCTCACCTTGAGGGTAGGATTTCAATGTACAGACTCTGGGAGAAGATAAACATTCCATCCACGGCAAGTGGATCCTTCTGCGGTCCAGGAGAGAAGGGATGTTGGTTTGGAACTTTGCACTGTGGCAGTGGCAGTGGAGGCAGAGAAACGTAGGCAGACTGGGAGCATGTTCCGGATGTGGAACAAACAGCACTCTACTTGTGAATCACACGTGTGGGGATGAAAGGAGAACCAGAGGTATATGGGTTTGAGCAATTCTGTGTGGATGGCTGGTCATTTACACAGCTAGAGAAATCTGAATAGCAGTTACTTATTGTTATTTTATGTAGAAATCAAAAGTGTCATTTTGGACAGCTTATACTTGAGATGCAAAGCATAGATGCTGAGTAGAGATTTATTTGTTTATTTATTTATTTGAGACAGAGTCTCACTCTGTCACCCTGGGTAGAGGGCTATGGCATCATAGCTCACAGCAACCTCAAACTCCTGGGCTCAAGCGATTTTCTTACCTCAGCCTCCCCGGAAGCTGGGAGTACAGGCACCCACCACAGTACCTGGCTATTTTTAGAGCTGAGGTCTCGCTCTTGCTCAGGCTGGTCTTGAACTCCTGAGCTTAAGCAATCCACCTGCCTCAGCTTTCCAGTGTGCTAGGATTTTTTTTTTTTTTTCTTGGTTGCAGCCATCATTGTTGTTTGCCGGGCCCGGGCTGGATTTGAACCTTCCACCTTGGGTGTATGTGGCTGGCGCCTTAGCCACTTGAGCCACAGGCGCTGAGCCAGTGTGCTAGGATTATAGGCATGAGCCACTGTGCCTGGCCTGAGTACATATTTATATACACAGCTGTAAAACTTAACAGTCAGGGATGCTGCTATAATTTTGGGAGTCACTAGAATACACCTGATATTTAAAGCTGTGGATTGTATGTATTTACTTGGAGGGAGGTGTAATCAAAGAACAGGGCAGAGGAGAAAGAAACAGTAATGGAGGCTGAGGAGGGGCACCCAGTGAGGGGGTGGGGAAAGCAGGGGGTGTGGGGAATGGAGGCCAAGAGAGGGAACTGTCTCCAGAGGGGAGGGTTGGTAAAAAAGTGCCACATGGTGTTCAGAAGTCAAGCACTATGAAGATGGAAACATTTCATTAGCAATTTGGGAGTTGGTGACTTTGACAAGAATAGTTTCAGGGGAGTGGAGGCGGCAGAATGCCGAGTGAAGTAAGTGTGAGGAACATGACTATAAACTACTCTCCTCTGTGACAAGTTCTGCTGTGTGTGGAGGTGTGGCACCGACACTAGGTGCCTCCCTAACATCCATCTTCCCCTTGCACTTTAGAAGCAGAGCCTCACATTTCACCGAGACTTTGCTGTCTGCAGTACGGACTTCATTTTCCAGCTTCCTTTGTGGCCATATAACTAGGCGCTTGGCATAGTGTTTCTGGGGCGGGCTTCTTAAAAGGAAGCAATTCAGCTGGGAGGAGCACTGCTTTTACCCTTCCCACCTTTCTCTTTCCTGCTGCTTGGAATGTGGGATGTGATGACTGGCACCCCAAGAGCAGCCATCCTGGGCTATGAGGTAACTTAGATCACGACACCCAAATGCAATGCAGTGGAAAAATGATAGAAGGAGGCTGATCTCTGATGACTCCATGGGGTGCCTACCTTTGGACCTCTTTAAAGTGAGAGAAGAAACACCGCACATTTAAATCATTATTTCCTCCCACCCCCTGTTATGTTAATCATGTCTATTCCTAATTAAAGCAGAATCAAAGCAGGGAAATGGACAGTGGGTTGGAGACAAACATGAGGTCAAAAACAGACCTCCAGTCGGTAAGTTGGACGAGTCACTGAGTGGGAATTCGATACTGTGATCTTTTCTTCGGAAAAAAAAATTCCATGGTTCTCCAACATACCTGTTATAAAATGCCGTTCGGGTTTTTGCTTCCAAATTTAGTGTATCTCATTTGCAAGAAATAGAAACTGACTCCAGCTGATTTCAGCAGAAACGAAATTGATTAAAGGCAATTAATGCCTAATGGAACTGTGATGGCTGGAAAGTCAGGCTGGAGCCATAGGCAGCACTCAGCACTACAGACAAAATTCTGCCACAGAATCAGTCTGGTAGGGACACCACTGTTGTCAGATGAACTCTGGATGACTCTTCTGCCTGTTCCACGCCTGGAGGCTGCACGCTGCTGACAGGCAGATTCTCCATCTACCTCTTTCTTTGTGCCACAAATTCCTGATTCAAAATCTGCAATGGTATCAGATTGACTGGATCGCCTTCCTGTGCTCATCTCCTAGCTGCAAGGGAGTTTGGGAAGGCAACTAACTGGCCTAGTCTTCTAGAATGAGAAGTGCCTCCACTAACCTATCTGAAGGTCCACTTGACAGGTGGATAGCGACAGTAATTTAAAATGCTAGCAAGTTTCCATTATGTTTAGTTTCTTGAATATAACTTCTACTGTTCATTAAAAAACCAGACAGGCAGGTGACCCAGACCATGGTAATTTCGATATGGACTTTTTAAGCATATTTGGCTTATGTACAAAAAGATAAAAAGTATTTGAAACGGTAATACATTGCTAAAATGTATAGAAAAAAATTGAAGAAGATATATTTCTGGTAATAAAATCAGATTCTGTGTCATAAAAGCTACCGCTAAGTTGAGCTAGGAAAGTGTAAATGTCTCATACCTTTATTTCAACATTGTATTTAACTACTTTTAAATTTTAGAATTAATTTTTTAATTTTACAAAACTGAAAATCCTGTGTATTTGTCTTTTGAGTGCAGGGGAATAGCCATAGCATGGGAGAACAATTGGCAAATTTATCTATTATCCTTTGTAAACATTTTTAGCATCAATACTTTAACATTTATTGAGTACTTACTATGCAGTTGGTATTGCTTAGGGGTACACACATTTTCTTATCTAGTCTTCACAATGACCCATCAAAGTCATCCCTATGTTGAAGAAAATCGAAGCCCAGAGAAGCCCAGTTAATTTTTTTTTTTTTTGAGACAGAGTCTCACTTTGTCACCCTTGGTAGAGTGCCATGGCATCATAGCTCACAGCAACCTCAAACTCCTGGGCTCAAGCTAGCCTCTTGCCTCAGCCTCCCCTGTAACTGGGACTATTGGCACCTGCCACAATGCCTGGCTATTTTTAGAAATGGGGTCTTGCTCTTACCCAGGTTGGTCTCAAACTTGTGAGCTCAAGCAATCCATCTGCCTCAACCTCCCAGAGTGCTAGGATGACAGGCGTCAGCCACCATGCCCGGCTCCCAAGTAACTTTCTAAAGTTCATGCAACTAGCAAAAGCCATAATTAGGATTTTAATGAGGGCAAATAGGTATAATTTGGCAAATAGCTGCCTTAGGGCACTCAAGAAACTCCAAAAGCCTTATGCAAGTTAATTCACTTAAGTAATAATACCAATTTATACATTATATAGGGAAACTAGATTCTAGCTAGCTTTTTTTTTTTTGAGCCAAAGTCTTACTGTCACCCTGAGTAGAGCACAGTCATCATAGCTCACAGAAACCTCAAACTCCTGGGCTCTCAAGTGATCCTCCTGCCTCAGCCTCCCAAGTAGCTGAGACCACTGAGACATGCATTGGTGATGCCAGTCAATTTTTCGTAGAAATGGGGTCTCACTGTTGTTCAGGCTGGTCTTGATCTCGTAAACTCAAGCAATCCTCCCATCTTGGCCTCCCAGAGCACTAGGATTATAGGCATGAGTCACCATGCCTGCCAAGATTTCTACATGATTTGGGTAAATGTCCATATGCTTAAGTATATTAGATAGAACATGATGATCAACAACAAATATAATTTGACAGTTCATTCTTTCCAATTGAAATATTTGCAGTTCTGTGTTGGTAAATGTGACAATTTCCACGTAATTCAAGCTGAATATCTATTTATAAAAATAGATTTGGCCCAAATTTTCTAGATTGCATGTTTTGCCAATCAGTTTTATCCATTTACTTTGTTAAGGGGTCAATTAGAATAAATAATCAGATTTCTAGGTTAATACTATCTAAACTGACTAAAAATTAGTCATATTTAAATGCAAATTGAGGGGACATATTGACATCCCATTATCATCTCTGATTATAAATATTATATAACTTTTATATTCAGATTTTTGTTGTCTCACGGTAGAAGCTGATAGTGAGTGAATCATCATATTGGATAGTCTTACCATCATGAATTTTTAAAAAAGCATTTTACTAAAGGAAATAAATAAGATTATTTATTATTTACATTAATTCCTTTTTCATATGCTACAAGGAAGAATGCTTACTGTTTCATAAACTGTAAAGGAAATGGTCTTTGGAGAGATAAAAATGAAATTTGTAACCTCCTAAGAGGATGTAGTCCTTTTTCCTTTTTCTTTTTTTCTTCTTTCCTGTGCCTCTGATTTTCTGATCTTAGTCATTTGCAGCAGTGAGCTCTATTAAACATGATTTTTCTATTTTCTCTCCACTGGAGAAAAGAGTTGGAGGTTACTAAGCCTTCTGTGTCTTGGGCTAAAGAAAAGATTCCTTACTTATCACTTGTGGGGGTGTCAGTGGGTCTATGGGTCCAGAATGTTGCAGGGATGCATGAGTGCTTTTGTGAGAAGAGCTTCATGTGGCTCCAAAAAAAGTAACCAACACTGCTCCGAGAAAGAAAACACAACCTTTCTGAGTCCTGATCTAATCACTTGAGGACCAAAGCACTCACACTGGTTGTAAATCAAAAAGGTTGTTTGAAAGAAGGTGAAGATGGAATCAGTGTCATGTTACTTATTCTGATAAACAACCAATGCTTTGCTTTTGTTCTCTGTACTTAAAGAGAATGTTACTATTTCCAATTTACTTTTATCTATATTTACTCATTTAAAAATCACGATCAGCTTATGCTAGGCTGGTTAATTACTGTTATCTTCATTTTATAGCTAGCCAAATAAAAACACAGAGAATAAAAGCAACAAGATGCTAGATGATTGAAAGATTCAAAGGATTAAACTCCTTTCCTATAAATGATTGGAGTAGGAGTGGATTTCTGACCCAACCTGGGTCAGTCAGGGGTCCTTCCATGAGAATCAGGAAGTTATGACCAAAAGCCAAACTGCCTGCCTTAAAGATCTGGGGTGTTTTTCTTTTTCCTATTATAATACTCAGGCAGTGAAAGGAGAAGGAAGTGGGGAAGAGAGAGAGAGGAGCCAGAGAGGGAAGAGAACTGTCAGGACTCTGCCCTAGGGTCCCTAAGATGGACTAACATGTATGATAGAGCTTGGGGCACAAGTTGGATTTTTCTTTTTTTATTGAGATGCAATGCTTGAAAAAGAATTAAGAACTCATTGAATATAACTCTGATGCAAATAGGGCTCCCACTTGATCTAGTGTTTGTAAGAACCATAAAGAAACATATAAAAGGCAATCTAAAAGGAATTCTAATCTTATCCTTGGTTTCTTAATTATCAACTCATAGCCTGTAGGAACATTTTTTAAAAAGCCACTTTCATCTGCTTCATAATTCCCTGTTCCTATTTTGGAAGAACTCACATGATGAATTAAAAAATTCTCTCTTACCCTCTAGCCTGCCCAAATTTATGTCTCATTGTTCTCACTGCTTTATTCCTTCTTATCATTACCTTCATCGTCCGCCACAAAAATCCAGGAACTTGGGAAGGCAATGTAGAGGAAATAGAAGTTTTAAGAGAGCCTGGTAATATTTACATCTTAAATATGACACCTACCATATATGTTAATAAACTTTTCTTTTTCGCCTACACTCGTTTGAGTTGGTTCCTATCATTTCTAACAAAGGGCTCTAAGTGAGGAGTTAATGGAGATAGTGGTGGAATTGAGGTGAGAACTCTAACTTAAAACTGCTGTTTGTGTTTTACACACTGTGGCTATGTCTATATCGACTTCTACGGACAAGAGAGTTGAAGATCAAACTCTGGGTACTTCAAGGACATTTTTGTATTTCTTATTAGTTCATGAGCCCCATGGTGGAGGGCACTGTGTCTTACTCAGGTCTATGTGGTTTGTGCCTAGCACATTACTGACGTTTAGAAAACTGTTAATGCTAAAAGAATTGATTAACAAGGGAAGAATGAATGAAGCCTCCATCTTCAGTTATTTAAGAAAATAAGAAAAAGTAATCTTATTTACATTTGTGAAGTATCGTTACAGAAAAACAGTAGATAAATATAAACTGCATGATTACCATTGTACACATATTCAATCTATGGTACCTTTTAGGGTAACATATTAAATGTCTGATAATTTTTCATTGTAGCACCTGTTCCCCCTCCCCTTTGGTTGGCTTATATCTCAAGGGAAACTTTTCCAATTAACCATAATTTCTATTGAAAGCTCTCTACTCAAAAAGGGCAATCAGTCTTATCTTCTAGTTAAGGCTTTTGTGTTACATGTTAATCCAAAGGGAGGAGAACTAATTTTGCTAATCAGAATCAGCTCTAGTCACAGAGCTCAGGCCTAAGACATGTGGGATGGAATATGCACATGGGGAAAAATTGATGAAACGATATTTTCAACATACGTTGCAATGAATCTACAATTGGTGTTGTGATGAGTACAAATCATCTCATGATACTCGTGCAGGGTGAAAACCTGACGCGTGTGTTGTAGCATAGTGAGAATAGCATTGGGCTATGGAAAAACCTCAACCCTTTGCTCTTAGGACCCAGTAACATTTGTAACAGAGTCTATTTAACCTCAATGCCCCTGACTTAGATTCCCAAAGAACTTGAATATTTTTTCCCAGGGACTCAAGCCTTCTTACTTCTCTTCCTTACCGTCTTTAGATCTTGGAATCAGAAGGAGGTGTATGTGTTATTCCCAGAGCAAGAGTGGGTCACGGAGAGCATGCTTTCCTCCTTGATATCTGCCAAGCTGTCGGCCTGGAGCAGACACTTGGCTCTGCTACTTCCTGGCTGTGTGATTTTCTGCAAGGTAATCAATTCTTCTGATCCTAAATTTCAACTGTACAGGAAGAATAACAGCCACTTTACAGGTTTATTATTAAATCCTGTCATACGTTAAACGCTGGTATGCAGACCTGCAAAAAGCCGTGCTTTCTTCTTTTCCTCCCTGGTGTCTCTCCTTCGCTGAAGTTTTCCTCTCCGTGACTGTGACTTTGTGATGCCTCCTGAGATTCCTTTGGCTCTTATGGAGAATCGCAGAGGTTGCAGAGGCTTATCTCTTACCTGCACCTGTGTCTCCAGGAGGACTAGGACCCTATAGTCTGGTCAGCTTGCAGGGGAAATTGTCAAGCTCAGAAAATCTCTAACTACATCGCTAACTGAAGCTCTTCAACACCGAGTTATAAGCAGATGGCTGTCATTTTCATGCCTATCCTACCTTTCTTGAATAAGGGACTCATAAAGCACTCATCATAAAATCATGGGTTACAACAGGAGATGATACAGTAATTGAGTAAAAAAATTTTTTAAAAAATACTTTAAAAATTTAGACTTACATGCTAAGATAATTTGCTCAAACCCAGATAACTTTGCAATAGAAACTGCATATTAAACAAATGCAAATTTTACATTCTGTCAAAAAACTGTAGATCATTTGCACATAGGAGAAAATTGTTTTATTTATGGCTATGGCTTGTTACATCTGCTAAAATATAAGTAAAAAGTTCTAACCAGCCAGGCACAATGGCTCATGCCTGTGATCCTAGCACTCTGGGAGGCCAAGGTACTAGACTACTTGAGCTCAGGAGTTCGAGACCAGCCTGAGCAAGCTCAATGTTCTAAGAACAGCTGGGCATTGTGGTGGCAGCCTGTAGTCCCAGGTACTTGGGAGGCTGAGGCAAGAGGATCACTTGAGCCTAAGAATTTGAGGTTACTGTAAGCTACGATGCCATGACACTCTACCCAGGGCATCTGAGTAAGACTCTATCTTAAAAAAAAAAAAAAAGAAGGGTGGCATCTGTGGCTCAAAGGAGTAGGGCGCTGGCCCCATATGCCCGAGGTGGCAGGTTCATACCCAGCCCCGGCCAAAAACTGCAAAAAAAAAAAAAATAAATAAATAGATAAAATAAAATTAAATTAAAAAAAAAAAAGAAAAGTTCTAAACACTAATTTGAATTTGAATTACTAATCCATTTTGTGATTCTTTGTAAAAGACGAAGGTTGTCAAAATAAAGCCACCCTTGACTGCTGTGGTATATGCTTTTTCCATTGTCATCTTCTTTCAACCTTGGACAGTATGGTTAAATATCTCAGTTTTCCTAGAATGATGCCATTTGGAGCATGTTTTTCTGGTGTAATTATTAATTCAGCTCCTTTCATTCCCAAAGGTAGTTTAGATAATGAAATTGTTTGGATATGTTGACCTTGGGGGCATTACATTTGATATTTTTCCTTTGGACTTTCGAAAGTTAACTTGTAGTCTCAGTTTTATCTTTAGCATATGGCTTCTGTGGATAGAAGTCAGAAATTAGAGGGTTTGTGATTGAGCACCGCGGCTCACACCTACAATCCTAGCACTATAGGAGGCTGAGGCAGGTGAATCCCTTGAGCTTAGGAGTTCAGAGACCACCCTGAGCAAGAGAGAGCCCCTATCTCCTAAAAATAGACAAACTAGCTGGGCGTTGTGATGGGTACCTATAGTCCCAGCTACTTGCTGAGGCAGGAGGATTGCTCAAGCTGAAGAGTTTGAGATTGCTGTGAGCTATGATGACACCATGGTCATGGCAGTCTACCCTGGATGACAGAGTGAGACTCTTTTTCCAAAAAAAAGGAAAGGAAGTGCTCGGTGCCTGTGGCTCAATCGGCTAAGGCGCCAGCCACGTATACCTAAGGTGGCGGGTTCGAATCCCCAGCCCGGGCCTGCCAAACAACGATGGTTGCAACCAAAAAATGGCCGGGCGTTGTGGCGGGCGCCTGTCATCCCAGCTACTTGGGAGGTGGAGGCAGGAGACTCGCTTGAGCCCAGGAGTTGGAGGTTGCTATGAGCTGTGATGCCATGGCACTCTACCCAGGGGGATAGCTTGAGGCTCCGTCTCAAACAAACAAACAAAAAAAACCAAAAAAAAGCATCTTATTTTATAGAATTTGAACAAAGATATAAGTCTGTATAACCAGCCACTTATAGAAGGCTGTTTGTTACAATGTAAAAATGCATTATATGCTATTATGTATTGCATGTTTTGAGAAATCTTGTCACTTAGATATGTCAGAAATGTCAGAAACAGTGGTCTGTGCTTCCTGTACAGAAAAATCCTGTATATTTATGAATTCTCTCTAGAAATCTTGTAACTCATAAAATATTGTGCCATGATTCCTGAAGTTATAGGGCAAACCAACCCACAAAAAGATGTGTGATGTGCCAGGTATGCTGGGGGAGGTCATTACAGTTAATCAATAACTTCATTAGTGGAAATCAGCAATAATCTTAATAGTTAACATAATAAACACATAATGAACCTTAATTTTTTCTGTAATGAAAGAGGTTATGACCAAAGCTTAAATTTCAAAGTTCAATATCTTGTCAAAAATATTTTCAAACAGGCTTGGTGCTTGTACCATAGTGGTTACCACACCAACCATATGCACTGAGGCTGGCTGGTGGGGGCAGCTAAACAACAATGACAACTGTAGCCCATCGTCCCACAAATGGATCAATAAATTGTGGTATATGTACACCATGGAATACTATGCAGCCATAAAGAAAGATGGAGACTTTACCTCCTTCATGTTTACATGGATGGAGCTGGAAAATATTCTTCTTAGCAAACTATCTCAAGAATGGAAGAAAAAGTATCCAATGTACTCAGCCCTACTATGAAACTAATTTATAGCTTTCATAGGAAAACTATAACCCAATTTTAGCCCAAGAATATGGGGAAAGGGGAGAGAGGGGAGAGGGGAGGGTGGAGGATGGGGTGGAGGGAGGGTGATTGGTGGGATTACACCTATGGTTCATCCTGTAAGGGTACTTGTGAATCTCTCTAAATGTAGAATATAAATGTCTTAACACAATCACTAAGAAAATGACATGAAGGCTATGTTAACCAGTTGGATGAAAGTATTTCAAATTGTACATAGAAACAGCACTCTGTACCCCATGATAATATTCATGTACACAGCTATGATTTAATTTTAAAAAAAGAAAGGAGATGATATTGGATGTGCATCTTTTAAAAATAAATAGAAAGCAAAATGGAAAAGAAGGGAAATATCCGTGTGGGAAGGACGGCGTGCACAGGAGAGTGGCCGGCAGAGTCCAATGGACAGGGTGTGGTCTTTCCCCTTTTCCTTTTGTTTTTGTCTCACTTAAGAAGCTACTTTTGGTTGCTTAATATTTTATTAAGATAATGTTTTAGTTGATGTATGATTTATATTAAGTATATGTATCAGTTATATTTAACTTTTATAGTACATATGGTTGTATAATATGGTACATGCATAATATTTTATCTCCCCTTCCTCATCCATACACTTGTCAAATATACCAAGATAAATGAATTTCTGTAGGTTTCCCTGGTCTCTGCAGACCGTGTTTTTCTCAAATCACGTTTGTTCTCATCTTTCCTCTCAAGAAAGGAGAAAAAGCAGTAACGGGGCTCCCATTGCTTTGTTCCCTTCACGGGTTTCGTCCTCTAGTCTCTCGGCTGCCCCCACACTCAGTGTGTTTGCTAGAATGAGCACTGTCCAGGCGCGGTTTGTAACAGTTCCCTGGAGCTGTTTGTGAAAGGGCTTAGGTAATAAAATACATAATTATGAACTTGTTAAAGGAGACATTATTTACTCATTTGTCCAACATGGCTCCTTTCAGTCTACTGCGTAAATTAATCTATATTTAGTCAGTGTCATATTGATCTGCAACCGGAGTACACTTTAATGCTCCTGCCGACATACACCATTAAACAAAAAAAAAAACTTGAGAGGAATTCACTGCGGGTCTCATCTCATTGGAAAACAGTGGGAGAAAGAAAAATATGTGTTTTGTTTCCCATTGTTTTGTCTTTATTAAAGGCAACACCAGAAAAAGGAACTCTCTTTAATGTCTAGTTCTGATAATATCGTTGTAGAGACTCTTACAGGTATCGTACACTTTATGAAATTCAGTATTACGGAAATTAATGACAAAAACTGACCTGATTGTTGGAGCTGTGTAATTTTTAGATGTGTGTTCATTGTACTCGTTTTCCTGGCTTTTCTTATATGTTAGAAATTTTTTGTAAGAAAAAGTTTAACATTTTAAATACCTGTTCCTCCACACTACCTATAATTTAGGTAAATGTTACGTAAAATTAGATAGTTGAAAGTGAAGAATGTGTCAGAGCTGCATGAAATGGGAACAGGACAGGAGGAAGATGTCAGAGTAAATTAGAATTTGTTTAAAACACAGAGTTGAACACGCTAAGAGGAGGAACTATTTTATAACCACAAATCAAACAAAACTAAGTTTTCGTCTTTACTTGAAATTGTGTGTTTGCATATGAAATCATGCAGAGAAATTGCTGTAGTACTTAGAGAAAATAAAAACGTTGTGAATAATCTTTCATTTATTTGGTACTTGTAGTCTACATAGCTTAGCACAAGTGGAAAAACTCCAACTACAAATGGGCAGGGCATCAAACAAATCCTGTATTATAGCTTTGAAGTGTTCTACAGCTTATTACTGTTTTATTCATTGAGTCAGAAATTTCTGGGTGAATACATGAATTTACACTCATAAATTAGAAACCTGGATAATATTTTATTTCCTTCAGTTAATATTTTTCACTCTGCAGGGGAACCACTTTTCATTTATGCAGGAGGGTTGTTCTACTGTAGCTGAAGTGGACAAAAGCAGTGGAAATATTAAGTGTGGCTAAAAATACCACTGGCGACCAAATTTCCTCTCTACCCTGTCCATATGTTAGAACTGCCATTTGGCTCATGCGTTTCATTGTTGTTTTATATGTGCTGGAAATGTTAGTAACCTTGCTGCCTCTGTGCCCAAAATAATATTTTAGTTGCCTGAATAAGAAATAAATCTTTGGAAGGGCTTATTCATACAGCAAGATATTGATTAGGGTATTCATTAGAGGTGATACTAAGATCAAGCACATGAAGCATTGTGTATCCAGAGCTTTTCAACCTTGAATCCATCCAAAAGTATGATGCCAATACAAGAACTTAAAAATGTATTTATCTTTGATCTCATTGCTTCAAAAGCAAGGGTTATTTTTGACAATTATAAGTTATAAAAAAAAAAATTAAGTTGATTCAGAGTGTATGTTTACGTTTGGAGTGGGAAGAGGATAGTAGGAGTCATCAGGAGGGAGTAAGTTAGATAGAAAAGGCTCATTGTGTTAATGGTAGCACCTCGGCCCACACAGGCAGTACCCCGGGGTTCAATAACCAGACAAAGTGATTGATATCTCTACCAATTTACAGACAAGCGAATGAAATGCCAGAAAGTTTAAATGACTTGTCCAAAGTTGAAGAGTTAGTAACTGGTGCAACCAATATTCGTCTTCAACTTTGGCTTAAAGACCACAAACTCAGTATCAGTCATTTTCATGGCCCTGTTATATACAAAAAGAGGTCCCGGAAAAACCGATGCAATTTCCAGGGAGCAATTTACAATGGGGAGAAGAGTCTAGCCCCAATATGTTACATACTTCTGTGCAACAGGAGAGGTGTGAGAAATTTATCAATAGCGTTTTTATATTTTATACCTGCTAGATGTGCACAAACTCTTGGTTAAGGGGGCTAATTAACTGTGCCTTGAAGTGAACATTAAATTTTCCCCTAAACACAGCTGACTGTCTAAAAAATCAATGAGGCCCTTATTAACACCCTTTTTTATATCCAATTGTGCAACCAGGGAAGATGGGTTCTGGCTGATGGCTAACCACTGTCGGAAACCTGTTTTCCTATTAAAAAAAAAAAAATTGACGTTAATATCATAGGCCTATTAGTCCCATACTGAGATGTATCAGCAAATCAACCCATCTTTTTTTTTAACATCTCAATCTTTATTTCCAACAAGTTGTGATTTCTTTTTTCATCAATATGTATGAGAAACTTGGCCCGCTTAGAAATAGTCTCTGACAGCTAAAGCAATCAACTCCAGTCAAGAGTACTTAAGTCCTTTCTTTGTTGAACCGCTCACTGATTTGTGAACCTAGGAAAGTCACTTCATGTCTCTGAAGCTCATTAGTTCCCAAGGTAACATCTGTAATACTTGCCACATACAAATATTATCATTGTTGTTAATTACATGAAGTAATTGGATTTCCCAGCTGTTTTAGGCAGTTGCTGAAGGACATGGAATTATTGGGGGCATGTAGCACATAAAATTATTAGGTGCTTAAAATTGTTTAAAGGCATAAAAAATAGAGTTCTATTGCTCTTACCTATTTAAAATACCTGCCGTGTGTCACTCGTAACATCTTACCTCGTACAATGTTATGGCAGCCATATCCCTCAAGGTAAATTGTTCAGAATTCTTCATAGTAAGCTAACACATTTTGAGGAAATATTCTCTAAGTGCCTGACGTAAACCATCTCAATGAATCTTCACACACCTTATAAGACATGTAATGTCATTACCTCCATTTTAGAGATGTGGAAATTAAGGCACAGATTTCTTAATTATTAAGTCAATGTAAAAACTACCAAGTGCCAGAGCCAGCATTTTGAGCCTGTCCTCTTTTTCTCCCTCTAACTTGCAAGAAGTCTTTCTTTATCTATTATAGAAAGATATAGAGTGGCACAGTCAGTAAAAATAACAGAAATAGGGCAGCACCTGTGGCTCAGAGGAATAGGGCACCGGCCCCTTATGCTGGAGGTTGCAGGTTCAAACCCAGTCCCGGGCAAAAACTGCAAAAAATGAAAAAAACAAAAATAATTATAATTATCTGTGATCATTATAAATTAGGCAGTATGAACAATGTCATGTAAATTTTTAAAGAAAACTGATAGTTCTATGTAGATTTACATTAGTTAGTTTTTGCTACATAACAAAGAAACCCAAGCTAAGTAATTTAGTAAAAAATTAATTATTTGTAATTTGTTGAGGTGAGGTCAGCTATTTGGGCTAAGATCAGCTGGGTGGTTCTTCTAGTCTCCACTGGGCTCATAAATGCTTCTGTGGTTAGTACCTGGGGTGGCAGAGGACACACTGGTGTAGGATGACCTCACCTGTGATGACTTGTCTCTGTTACATGGGCTCTGTCAAACTCCAACAGCCCAGCCCAGGCTTGTTCACATGGTGGTGGCAAGGTTAGGCTAAGCCAAGCTGCAGAGTTGCCTGTGGCCTACATTTGGAGATGGATGACATCACTTCCACCACCTGCTATTGGCTAAAGCAAGTCACAGTATCATCCTAACGTCAAGAAATAAAGTATATGTCTTAAAGAAAGTAATGAGCTGGGTGTAATGGCTCACACCTATAATCCTAGCACTCTGGGAGGCTGAGGTGGAAGGATCCTTTGAACTCAGGAGTTCAAGACCAGCCTGAGCAAGAGCAAGACTAAGTCTCTACCAAAAAAGAAAAAAGATAAAAATTAGTTGAGTGTGGTGATGTGCACGCATACTCCCAGCTACTAGGAGACTGGGACAGGATGCTTGCTTAAGCCCAGCACTTTGAGGTTGCAGTGAGCTATGATGACACCACTGCACTCTGGCCCAAATGACAGAAAGAGACTATTTTTTAAAAAGTTAAAAAAAATCAAGAAATGTGCTTTATGTCTTGATGGGAGATTCTGCAAATTACATTGCAAAGAATAGGATGTAGCCCAAGAAGGACTGTGACCATTTTTAGCAGAATAAAGATACCCTCGGTCAATTTTCCTTGTTGAACATTTTAAAAGCATTCTGTGCCAATATACTTTTTCTGAAAATCTTTTTTGTTCTATTTACAAGGTATGTTGTGCATTCTTTAATTGCACAAGTATCTGTGATTAGGAAAGCCAAAATATACATATATAGTCATTATCTTAGGCTTTGGGTTTTGGACTGAAGTTATTGAGCTGTGAATAAATATAATCCTGAAACAGCAATTTCACCTTGATTTACATTTCTCTGTGAGGTTACCTCAGGCATTATCACTATCAAACCAAATTTAATAGAATTCCAGTTGTTCTGTCCCAAATAGCTTGTGCGTAGTTGGAGAATTCCCTTATACACTTGTACTGACTCTCTCACCAAGGGATGTTCATTCTTTTGTGAGTTTGCTAATTGTGGCATTTACTGCATTAACATTAATTAGCAAATTCATCTTTCAATTTTACTCCCATGGGATAGATTCAGTCAGGGTTGGGTAGGTAGGGAATTTAATTAATCTATCAACAAATTGAATTTTTTATTAGGTAATTTGGTTTTATCTTTGGGGGGGGGAGGTAATATATGTTAGAAATCTTGTTTGAACTGGAGTTACCAAAAGAATCCAGCTGTTTCTCCCCAAAGCACCATATATAATAAAATTTACTATCAATGTTTTTTGAAGGTGATTTCCAAGTTGACCTCACTGTTTACACAGATCGGAGATCTTTTCTTTTTCAGATTTAACTTTTCCAAACTGATGGAGGAGCTGTTTTGTAGAAAGTATATCAGTGGCTGGATATATAAACACCTATTACTTATGGTTTAAGAACAAAGGCCAGCAGTGTGTGAGAATTCAATTCAATTGGGCTAATCTCAAATGCAATTAATGTTCTCATTCTTTATGAGCCCTATGGTAGTCTGTTCTCCCAAGGAATTTATTGAAATAGATACAGTTAATTAAACTGTTTTTAGCACTTGAGCTAAGATACAATTTAAGGTGTGACATTTCACTTAAAGAAAAAGAAAAAAAAATTCTTGATAACTGTCACCTTTTTTAGTCTAACCCCTTGTCTTAAAGATATGTGAGATTTTAGTTAATAAAAATCTATTGCAAATCTTCCTTCTTCTCAACTCCTACATGTCCACATACACACCTAGTGTGGAAACACACACACACAAATTCAGTACTTCTAGAATTTCCCTTAGTGATAGTGATGAAAAGCTTACAAAGTATGAACTATTAAGCAGAGTCAGCAAACTGGTACAGTGAATTTGAGTTGTGTTTTTGGATGATAAAATTCAATTCTACTCCCGGCTCTTAAGTAGCTACTTTTTTTTTTTCTTATGAAAGTGAAGGACTTGGGATTTTCTCACCATCACCCACAGTTCTATAGCCATCTGCTTCTGTGAGTTCAGGAAGATGATTTTGTCGTGGACTCTGTCCATCCAGGTTTCCTAATTCATAGGCGTGGTCCCACCAATCGTCCTCCCTCCACCCATCCTCCCCCCGCCCCTCCCTTCCCTCTCCCCTCTCCCCATATTCTTGTGCTATAATTGGGTTATAGCTTTGAAAGCTATAAATTAGTTTCATGGTAGGGCTGAGTACATTGGATACTTCTTTTTCCATTCTTCTGTGGTTCATCTTACAAGGGTACATGTGAACCTTTCTAAATGTAGAGTATAAATGT
>CAUYQV010143210.1:0-19722 GCA_963574575.1 Galagoides demidoff
GGGACCACAGGCGCCCGCCACAACGCCCGGCCATTTTTTGGTTGCAGCCGTCATTGTTGTTTGGCGGGCCGGGCTGGGGATTCGAACCCGCCACCTTAGGTGTACGTGGCTGGCGCCTTAGCCGATTGAGCCACAGGCGCCTAGCCGACACATTTCTTTTTTCAAAGAGTAAATTAAAACACCCAAACCCTTAATGCCACAATTGTCACCACAGATGGTGGCTTCTTCTCCCTTCCTCCTGACCACCGTCCTCCCTTCCTGTTACTCCAGAGTCTTCATTCTGTCCTGTTGACCCTCCACATCACTTTGCCATCCCTGTTCTCCCATCAGCTCGTCCCTAATCACAGTTGACCTTCCCCTGACTTTTCAGGGAAGGTATGCTGACAATAGCTAAGGGAAGACCTGCTAAGACAGATTCTGAAGAATAGACAGAATATCGACAGACAGCATTTGCCCCATACAATTAAGAATCATTTGTTGAACAGCAAATATGTCAAGGCATTTTTTTTTTCTTTCTGTCGGGGACATATTACTGAATAAGATCGCAATTGTCGTAATTCTTTTGGAACTTAACATTCTAACAGAGACAGACAATAAAGAAAAAGTTTAAAAAAGAAAAGAGAGACTTGGCACCCGTAGCAGTGGTTAAGGCACCAGCCACATACACCGAGGCTGATGGGTTTAAAACCGGCCCAGGCCAGCTAAACAACAATGACAACTGCAACAAAAAATAGCCCAGTGTTGTGGCGGGTGCCTGCAGTCCCAGCTACTTGGGAGGCTGAGAATTGCTTAAGCCCAGGAGTTGGAGGTTGCTGTAGGCCGTCACACCATGGCACTCTACCGAGGGGAACAAGGTAAGACTATCACCAAAAAAAAAAAAAAAAAAAAAAGAGAAGAGAAGAGAAAAGAGCTAAGCGCCATAATGAAAATAAGAATGGGTAACAACAGGGAGAACTAGAGAAGTATTTCAGGCGGGTGGTCAGGATAGGCCTTTTTGAAAAGAGGACATTTAAACTGGGTCCTGAAAGACATAAAGTCTGCTGTAACTGTAAAACCACGGGGATGAAAAAAAAACAAAACTGTTCATTAGGAAGTACCTTGGGGACACCACGGACTATACTGAACTCTCACTATGGGTTATACATTTTACTCATGTTTAAAGATCACTTAATCCTCACAGCAAGATAGGAATTATTCTACTTAATCCTCATAAGATGGTATCATTCTCATTTTATTTATTTTTCTTGGCAAAGTTCACCTTTTCTTTTATTTATAACTAACAAAAATTGCATACATAATATGCTATAAAGCACAACATTTTGATACATACTATATATTCATTATGAAATACCTAAAACAAGCTAATTAACATAAATATTATCTCACCTACTTTTTTATACTCAGAACACTTAAAATCTACTCTCAGCAATTTTCGAGCATATTTAATACTTTGTTACTAACAGTAGTCACCATATTGTATAGTAAATCTTTGGAACTTACTCCTCCCCCCTAACTAAAATGTTTTTTATCCTTTAACCAAAATCTCCCCAACTCCCATCTCACCTCTCACTCGCTGGTAACCACTATTCTATTCTGTTTCTATGAATTTAACATTTCTAGATTCCACATGTGAGATCACGTACCATTTGTACCAGGCTCATTTCATTAATATAACGTCCTTCTGGTCCCTTCTTCTTGCAAATGACAGGATTTCCTTCTTTTCTAAGGCTATATTCCATTTGTAATATATAGTATCCCACTGTATATTAGAATGGAATATACAGCATTCCCCTTTTCCTTATCCATTCATTCACTGATAAGCATCCATATCTTGGCTATTGTGAATAATGCTGCAGTGACCAGACAGTGCAGACATTTAGTCAACATTGTGATTTCACTTCCTTTGGACAAATATCCAGAGGTAGAATTGCTGGATAATGCGGTGGTGAAGAAATGGAGTATCAGAGAGATTAGGTATCATGTTCAAGTTTACTTACGGAAACAGAAGAGCTCAAAGCAAAACTGAGATTCTTAGTCAGTAATAGCTAAAAAGGGACCAAACCCTCTGCCTTCTTGCCACTGACCCATCTGAATTAGGTTAAATAAGGCAGTTCCCAAAGCTTATCCTCTTAGTGATTATCTCCCTTAGTTCCCCGCATAACCTGGCTACCAACTCTGACACTTGATAGAGTTAAATGGAGAGACTGCCCGAATAGAACCGACCCACCCAGGAAGAAATGAGCACATGAATGTCCCACCCAGGAAAGAGTAATGTACCAATCCTCACCCTTCTGACCCTTTAAAATTCCCATCCACCTTAACCCACGTGCTGACTTCCTTCCCAAACTCAGCTCACCTTCCCCCAGTTGGGAATAAAGGCTGCTGTGGCCCACACAGAACCTGGATTCCATTTCCTTTCGTTCACGTTTTGGAATACTCTTTTATTTTCGATCTTTGACCTCTCAATACCGTTTTCAGCAATCTTGAGGTACTTCTTCATGTCACAGAAAAAAATTCGTGTTTCAAAGAAAAACTATGCCGTATCTACAGCCTATCTTATGGACTTATCCAATTACAGCACTGTACATTGTCTCTGAACTATTTCGGTATTAAGTCATAGGTAACTGGTACTGAAATTTTTTCCCACGGGAGTGGTGGTTTAATAGACTTCTTCCCCACCCCACCCCATATGGAAAAACTAGTTTTGTCCCCATGTGCAATTATCTCAATATTCCTTGGCCCCATACAAATCTGTGGTCTCCTGACTTTTCTTTTCAACTGATTATAACATCTGCCTGGTACTCTCATACCTTGTAAGTAAAATAAAAATTTTAAATATGTATTGATCTTTCTATCTGCAGTCAAGTCATGATTTTACCTATTCATAAAAATTAGATTGAACATTCAAAAACAAATTAGACTTAATACTTTATCTCTTATGAATCTTTTGTTGCTTGCTGAGTTTGTAGTTGGGTTACTTATTATCTTCCCCGAGTAAACTCTACCCGATTTTTCCTTGTTCTCTACAGTTACAGATGATGGGATTTTCGGTCCAGGGCTTACAGTACAGAGTAGGATCATGCACCTGCTTAAGGACAAACCTCTGCTTCTAAGAGGAAAATTCAATGTTCAGGTCTTTAAAAATTAATTTAACTTTCTATGACATTATATGATAGAATGTTCCTGAGAAGAACTATTTAGCAATGTCAGTTCAAATTGAAACTGTGCAAATGCTCATTATTTACTCTAGAGAACACCTGCACATGTACACATGAAAACATGTATAAAAATCTTCACTTGAGCACTGTTCAGTCATTTAAAAATGGAAATGCATGCCAATGGGAGAAAAACTAAATTGCTTTGTAGTATAAATAATATGCACAGTTTGAAGGAAGGATGATAGGGATGAACGTGGACCAATCAAACTATGGAATACAAATATAAATTATGGAATAGTGATACAGTATGACACCACTCAGGAAAAGCACATGCACACACTGTAACATGTATTTATAACACAGAGGAAGATCTGAAGTACACATACTAAACGCAAATAGTTACTGCTAGGAGAAAGAGGAGAGAAATGATATGGGAAAGGCCTAAGAAACTTAAATCTTAACCGTAATATCGTAATTTTTAAAGGGGAACGTAGTCATGTATTAATAAGGTTGCTAACGTCACCTTTTAAAAGTGGAAATCAAGATCAACTTTTGTGTAACCTAATATTGGCATTTTGGACACATTTGAGCGGGTCTTCTAAGGTTTTGAGAGGAAGAGCTCATGGCCTTTCCTTCACATCTTGAGACCTGTACAGATGGTCGAAGGTAAAGCCTACGGCAGTGAGGTAAAAGGAAAGCAGAGTTTTTGAGTACATTACTTTCTGATGAAAATCCCGGACAATCACAAAGAAGAAGTAGCGACAGTTGTGAGACTGGGGCTGTAATGGTATGGCAGCCCATTACATTTCCCATCCAAAGCAAAGACCGAAGATTCGATAGTCTGCATTAAGTCCAAGATCACTTTCATTAATTGTGTAAGTCATCATTTTCACAAAATAATTTATGTGGGCTTTATAGTGCTAAGTATTTTGCTTTACAACCCCCCCAAAATCCTGAATTAAAAGAAATCAGGTAAACATTTAGGATTAATACATTAGGGTTATATATAATAAGCAATGCATCTAAAATAAAATTCATACACCAATTTTATCTTTCCTTTATTTTTATAATTGATATGTCAAACATGACAAATTTAAACTAATTATTTTCTCTGTTGTACAGACAGTGAAGGAGATCAGAATACGTCACCTGAACACATGCTGCTTCAGTATAAGGATTATTTTGAATTTTAGGCAATTAAAAAGCATCAAACATGACCAGCCTGAGCAAGAGCGAGACCCTGTCTCTAATAAAAATAGAAAAATTATTGAGGTGATGTAGCATGAGCCTGTAGTCTCAATTACTCAGGAGGCTGAGGCAGGATCACTTGAGCCCAGGAGTCTGACATTGCACTGAGCTACAATGATGCCATTGCAATCTACCAGGACCACCAAGGAAGACTCTATCTCAAACAAAAAAAAAAAACTGTTTATGCCCTTTCCTTTTCTGCCTAAAAACAGAATTTATGCAATTTTCTTTTAAAAAAATCTGCATTTGACAAGGAAATTTCTATATATAAAAGTACACTCCTCTCTCACACCAAGAAGAGACCTCAATTCCACAGACAACTCTCATCATCAGAGATGACTTGAATATGCTAATAATAAAAAATCCTTATTTACAGCTCGACGCCTATAGCTTGGCAGCTAGGGCACCAACCACAGACACCAGGGCTGGCATGTTTAAACCTGGCCTGGGGCTGCCAAACAACAATGACAACTGCAACAAAAATATAGCCAGGCATTGTGGCGGGCGCCTTGTCCCCCTACTTGGGAGGCTGAGGCAAAAGAATTGCTTAAGCCCAAGAGTTGGAGGTTGCTGTGAGCTGTGATGCCACAGCACTCTACCAAGGGCAATATAGTGAGACTCTGTCTCAAAAAAAAAAAATCCTTATTTACCATACATTTCCTTCCTACAATTTACCAACCCCCCACAAGCCCAAATAACTATTCTTCCAATTTATTACCCTTTATTAAAATGGTATAGAAGGCAGAAGTCTAACTTCCCCCTTTCACCTCACTTCTAGTATGGTAACTTCTCTCCTCTCTAAATGCATATGAAATACACCTTTTCTGTTAATCTGCCTTTGGTGGGTTTAATTCCAAGGCTCCAACTATTAATTCTAGGAAAGTAGGTAAGTTTTTTCTTCCCCCAAAATAGCATTTTGATGACTTGGTGATGTTTAAGATATTATTACTTAAGCAGTAATCGGAAATAGTCTTCAAACTCAAAGACAATATAACATTATTCAGATAATCAAAGAGTTACTGAGCAACATGAAAATGATTACTAATGATCTCAAATTAGTTTACTTGCAAATTCATCGGACTAGTACTTTAAATGTACTAGCATAGCAAAAATAAATTTATGCTTACACGTTTATAAATTCAGAATAATAGTCAAGAGCCTTTTTATAGACTAAAACTGGCTGAAGTCACTGTGACTAAGAAAGACATGCCTTAAAATGAGTACTTGGGTTGAATTATGTGCTTCGCTTTCTCCAATTTTCTTTATTTAGTAGTTAACATTTATTCATGATACTGTACCATGGGTAGAAAAAATGGGAAATGTGAAGAACAAAAAAGATGTCTAACTAAAAATAAAAGTACTCATAAAATGTTTTACAGCACAGACTGCATAAATTCTATATGTCATTCAACTAGGAAAAAACTTTAATCCACCGTTATTGAACATGACATAAAGTATATACTGTAAATAGAAAGTCAATAAATAACTGAACAGAAGATAAATCATTTTACAACACTGAAAATAAAATGAACTTCATTAAATTAACACTTACTGTGCACTTTTATAAACAAAGAATCATTTTCACTACACATAAAGCATACTCTTATATCAGAAAACAAGAGAATGTTTGATATGTAAGTATTCGTTCTCTATGGGAAATTTGAAAACAGCAGAAATAAACCATAAAAGTATTATAAATGTGAATTCTCTTTTCTCCTCTCCTGCAATAGGTTCACCCTTCCATTTCTTTCAGTACGGAAACACTATTCCATGGCCCTAGTTCAAAACAGTTGTCCAGGCCAGGCATGGTGGCTTGCACCTATAGTCCTAGCACTCTGGGAGGATGAGGCAGGTGGACTGCCTGAGCTCAAAGGTTCGAGATCAGCCTGAGCAAGAGCGAGACCCCTGTCTCTAAAAACACGGGCATTGTGGCAGGTGCCTGTAGTCCCAGCTACTCAGAGAATCACCTGAGCCCAAGAGCTGGAGGTTGCTGTGAGCTGTGACACCACAGCACTCTACCAGGGGTGATAAAGTGAGACTCTGTCTCAACAAAACAAAACAAAACACTTGCCTCCCCCCACAAAAGCAACTACTCTACATTTAAAGAGTGAGTACTTCTAGGAGTAATGACCCTAGAACATTTATAAAATTTCCAAAATGTCTGATATTGTCTAGAGCGCTAGTGGCCTGGTTAGAAGTCACAGGAAATCATTATCTCCTTGGTTTATACTGTGAAAAATAATACCCAAAGACAGAAAAATTAGGATTTTAAAACTAGTCTGGAAGTTTATATGATGCTTGAAAGTTGGCATGTTACATATATGAAATATGAGAAATAATATGATTACCTTGGCCAACCATCACCACTTTTCATAATCTAAACATACAGGTGGTCCAACCTTTTTTGTCTCTGCTGCACAAGGGCCAAATAAGACTTACCTTCGGCTACACATTAACTACACTAACAAAACACTAACCAAAGTAGACTGGGGTGAGGGGAAGGTCCACGTATACTTTTCATGACACCCAAGACCACAGATAAGCAAAAAAAGCCCTCACAAAATCAGCATGCAGCCTGTAGGTTGAACACCCTTGCAAGAGTTGCAAGAGGCTATGTAAATAAAGACTATACACAAGAAATAAGAACTTTCAAGTGTCAAGATTTTCTTCTGTATTGTTTTTCAAAGTGGCTCAGTTGTCTGGAGATGTGGAGGAAGAAAAAACATATATATGTATATTTGATATCTGCTTCCTACAGTGGTATATCTGAATTAAAGCCTGGCGGATCAGCCAACATTCAACTCTAGCTTCAGATCTAGAAGGAAGGAGGAGGAAGAAGCAGAAGCTGCTGCCATTGCCTCATGGCTTAGGAAAACAGTCACATTATTGTTAAATATACTACTAGCATATTTTAAATCAAAGTTAGAAACTGAATGGCAATCTTACAAGACGCTCATAAATTATCATATATTAAGGTAAATACACTTATATTCAAGTGACAAAAATCAAAGTATGGGCTCTGTTGTTAAAAGACAATTTACAAAAACAAAACAAAAAGATCACGACTCATACAAAAATATAAATACATGTTAAAGATTTGTATTAAAGATAAATATAAGTAAGCTTGTTCTCTACCTACTGTCATTAATTACTCATCCATGAGGGGATCTGGCAGATGTTATAACCAGTTCAAAAGATGATTTGGAGAGTAGATATATTTATACATCAGGAATTTTGATGTACAAATAGAGGCAAAACTAGTTTTTCCACAGACAAAATACACGGGGAAAGGATATAACTGAACCTTTATGGGACAGGACAAAATCTGCATGTCCAAACATGGATTATCACCAGCTATCTACAAGTGACTGGGCTGTAAAACAGGTCAAAAGCAGTAACAGATAGAGGCCTGCCACATGCAGACCACGTAGTCTTGCACTGAAGCACACGTTTTCACTGCATTTTCCAATTTTTTTTCTCATTACAGATTACACTGTAGGAAATGTCAATATGGATAACTGCTGTGCTGCAACAAACCCACCCAGATTATCCTTATGAAAACTTTGACAAAAAACTGAGTACCAACACTAAGGAGAAATACTTATCAAAGACCTACATAGAGCCAGGGGCGACTTACAGGGGCAGATGAGGAAAAAGAGAGTCAGAAATGTTATGAAACTTACACAGATTCCTTAACTTTCAATCTTCCATTAAGATAAACTTTCTTCCTCAATGCTACAGAATTCTGCTGACTAGTACTAGGACTATCCCATTGTGCTTTAGACTTTCTCCAAGAAAACCAGTGATCTGCAGCAAGCCAAGTAAGTCTGTTCTCTACCTATTGTTAAATTTTACTAATTCAATAAAGAACATTTACAGAGGCTTTAATACTCTGTAAATACTACTCAATAAGGCACTAAAAACCAGTGACTCTGCTTCTTGAGATTAGTTTTTTAGTTTATGTTTTGATTTTTAATCCACAGACCTCATTGCAAGAAGATGATGGGTAAATTTTGTAAAACAAATTTGTGTTCACGGTTTTCCCAACTGAGATACAAGTAACCTCTAGGAAGTAGTAGTAAAGAGGAAGAAATTACCAAACTGTTTATTTAACAGGTAACTGGAAAGGAGTTGTTTGGGGATTGTGGTTGTGCTCTCTAACTTCACAAACGTGTGCCCATATTAAAAGTGTTACAGTCTTGAGGTCTCTCCATGGACCTGCACATTCTAGCCCAACCCTGGCAGGACTCCAGGGTAGGAGGCTGTGGATGTTTACGGTGTGTCTTTCAAGGGATACATTTTTATTCTGGGGGTTGACCTAATATCTAAGTGTATGACTTGAGACCAGGCATCCCTCTCATAGGAAACTTGTTTATACATGAAGAGTCCCTTGGTAGCTCTTGTGTGATATGTGTCCAGTTTATTCCTGCCAGGACAGCCACTCTCTAGGAGAGCCCTGACCAGGAAAGGAAGTAGATCTGGACATGTCAGTCAGATGAGAACAGAGAAGGCAGCACAGTAACACATGAAGTAACATAAGCAGTGTATTACTTACAGAATATACTTCCCTTCCCAAAGAGAAGAAGATGCCACTCCTCAAAGTGCCAACAAGAGGGTGGAACCTCCTGGCACAAGCACACTGAACGAGCAAGTGGAGGTCAAGAGAGAGGGGAAGGGACTTGTTGGCCAAAGCTGTCATTAGGGTCTAGAGGGTTATTTCAGCAGGTTTTTCCAAGGGGAGTTCTAACTGGTGGGTTCACAGCAAGCAGGTGTGAGCTCTGTCAAACCCTTTGACTGAGAGATGGTCATTATACCTATAATCCAAGCAGGGCATGAAAGTTCATGGGGGTGGGGGTCCATGTAGGTTGTACCCAGCTGTCCCATAGGGAGGTGGTCATCAGATACACGTAGCTACAAACTGGGAAGGCAGAGAACTGGAAACTGTCAAAGGTGACTATATACTGTGGTATGAGACAGTTCATCACAATGGATGCTGAAGCAACATACAAGTATAGGAATGCACTATATCTGAATTTTAAATAGTAGCAAGAGGTGGCAAAAAAGACCATTTCAAAAGTAAAATATGGTGAAAACAGGCTTTGGAGTAATAGGATGATTTAAAAATAAATAGAGTTGGTTTTAATAATTCAAAACCACCACTCAGCATTCATAAGAAAATGCTTTCCATCTGTGAAGGATATTATAATCCTAAATAACACATCATCACTACATGTAAGATATACGAGCATGGGAATCCTCACTTTTAGAGAAAGTAAAAGTTGAGCTATAGGCTACATCAGCACATAGCAGCAATCAGCAAGAAAAGCAAAATTTCAGTTGGAGTGCTTTCTTCCCAATCCTGGAGCAAACTCTAATGCTCCCACCTAGAAGAATGCATCCTCTAAAAGAGAATAGTTATAAAGTGAGCACTTTGTATCTCCTATTTATTCCCTTAAACCTTTATTAAGCACCTTCTATGTGTCAAGCACTTTTCAAGACACTTGGAAATACTGGTAAACAAAACAGAAAAAGATCCCTATCCTCATGGAACTGTCATTCTAACAGGAGAAAATAGCAATAAATAAATTTAATAAATAAGCCGACTTATGTATTAACAGTATTTTACAAAATGAAAAGTGGTAGAGACAAGTAGGGATTGAGAACCCTGGGGGAGGGTGATAAAGAAAGTTTCTGTTTTCATTTTAGAGGTAAGGTCTCACTCTGACCCCCTGGCTGAAGTGCTGTGGTGTGATCACAGCTTACTGCAGACTCAAACTCCTGGGCTGAAGAGATCCTCCTGCCTTGGCCTCCCAAAGGGCTGGGATTATGTGTGAGCCACTGTGCCCAGACCTGTATAATTTTAAACAAGGTGGTCACCACTATATAATTCATCCATGTAACAAAACACCTGTATACCCTAAATCTATTACATTTTTTTTTAAGAAATGGGAGAATTAATAGGATGGTTGTGGGCTGATGAAAATGATCTTATAAAAGATAATGATGAGGTGCAGTGGCTCACACCTGTAATCCCAGCACTCTAGAGGCTGAGGTGGGTGGATTGTTTGAGCTCATGAGTTCGAGATCAGCCTAAGCAAGAGTGAGACCCTGTCTCTAAAAAATAGCTGGGCATTGGTGGGCACCTGTAGCCCCAGCTACTCTGGAGGCTGAGGCAAGAAAATCGTTTAAGCCCAAGAGTTTGAGGTTACTATGAGCTATGACACTACAACACTCCACCAGGGGAAAGAAAGTAAGACCCTGTCTCAAAAAAAAAAAAAAAAAGTCATAGTGGAGGAAAAAGATCGTCAAATGATCTTAATGACAGAGGAGAGGGGAGATTTGCTAAGATTTTCTCCTTAGAGATGAGCAGCAACAGAATCTAGTGTAGTGGAAAGCTGTCTATCATCTATAATAATAAGCAAGAATGGAGGACACACGAATGCAAATGCAGATGGTTAGGAATGCGTGGTCGTGGAAGTTAGTGGAAGCTCCCTTCTTCACTGAAGAGGACAAGAGATTAGGAGAAGGAGAAGATATTGGAGGATTGAGAGGAGAGAAAAGGGGTGGAATGAATAAGGAATTAAGGTCCAACTTGAAGTTCACAAACTTACTGTGAAGCCTAGTCAGCATTGTGTTTTTACCCAGCTATATATTAAGTTACCTAGACATTTTAGAGACAAAAGTGTGCAGAATAAACAGAGTTAGGGTTTTGTCAGGCAAGTATGCCATGAGAGAAGATCAGAAGAGTTAACTGATTTCCTCAAACCTGCTGGACTTCTCCCTCTAGCAGTCAGAGGCATAACTATCTTGTCACCATGTCCTATAGATTCTACGTATCCCCCTTTCCTGTCTCTCTTGCCTATTCACAGATAAAGCATGCCTAAATAATTCGTTGTCACCTAGACATCTTCTCTATATAAAAAGGATTATCCATATCTGAATTTCAAAATTTGTCTTAGCAATAGCTTTTAATATAAAATCTTTTTACATTTTACCATTTTTAAAAGCAACTGGCAAGACTTTCTGGAATTAGAAAAAAAACTACTAGTTACAATTTGATTTTCTGTCAAATTACTTCTTACTGTTACATATTTTAAGTGAAAGTTCTGTCCCTAATAATTTATGATTGTTTTAACAGTTGATAATTCACATTTTAAAATAAGGTGCTGCATGTATTTATCTTAGTCACAAGAATTCAGCTAAGAACAAGACATGGAGTTTATCACCAAAATGAAAAGTAGATGACAAGAGAAAGGTCACTTGCCTAGCTAGTCACTAAATAGATGTTCCCTTTGGGCCTGGCATAACTCCTCTGTCTCTGAATTGACAATGTGATACAATGCCAAGATTCAAAGAAAAAGGAAGGGAAACGTGCACACATAAACAGGGTCAGCTCTTCCTTTCCTATGACAATGGGAAATTTCCATAGTAGGGAAAGATGAAGTGATTTGATACATTTTAAAAACGTAATTAGCACTCATAGATAATAACTATTACTTAAAAGACCTATCAACCAATTGTTTTTTTCTTCACATTTCAAAGTGGAAAAAAACATATAGCAGCCCCGGTCCAATTCCTCAGTTAAATATTTGAGACTGAATATCACCTGGTCCTTCACTAACTTTCTATCCTTAGCATTCACCATTCCAGTAAGATGCAATTCCTCCAAACCACAAACTTACTATTAATCAAGGCTAACCCTGAGTTTTTCCTCCAAGAAGTATTTGTAGATTAGTTCCATTGCACTCTACTTAATCCTTTACTTTCATTTCAAATGACTCTCTAAGTTATTTAATTGTTATCTAAAAAAAATTAACTTGATAGAATAAGAAAACCATTAGCACTGGTGGCTTATACATTCAATACCTTTACTTGTAAAGCTAATAATTATAATAACATAGAATATCATTTCTATAAAAGAAAGTCCATTTACCCCTATTTAATAATAGACCTTTAATTACCACCTTGGGAAAACAGAAAGACTTGAGTAACAGAAAGATTGGTCAAATACATACAGAAACAAGCTATCACTGCTATTTCCAAAATAGAGGTACATATTTATTTTATGCGCACATATTTAATCTTTATTAAACAGTCTAACATAAGTGACTATGCGGTGTAAGTTTTGAATATGTGAGAATAGCTACAATGTCAAAGAGCCCAACCACAGCAAATCTTTTTACACACTGAATGGCATTCTTTGCCATCAATTTGCCATTAGAATGTGATTACTAATTTTTTGTGGAAGAATATTTAACCAGAGTGAAAATGATGGACAGATTGGGCAATTTAAGAAATAAAAGATCAATTGTACAATTTGCTTTTCTGGCTTCCCAATGCTTAAATGCCTGCCTTTAAGCAATAGAACAGAACAGGAATGGTCCATTTCCTCAGGGGATGACAGCATTCAGTCAACCATGTAGCAAAAGTAAATCTAAAGGACTCTGTCATTCACCCCTCCAGTGCTGGACTGCATCAGGGTGGAATACCAAAACCTGTTAATACTTGGACCACATGTTGTTTCTTAATATGCCAAATGAATTCTTAAGAAAGAATTTAATTCAGGAAAAAACTGAATCATACTAGCTGTTCTCTTAAGACTTATGTAGTTTATTACTGTAAAACACTTCACACAATTACACTAATCCTCAATCAGCACTGCTATCAACTAGAATTTTGTTTTTATTCTCTCAATTTTTTTTATTCCTTTTATTATGTTCTTATTTGTGTGGTCTCAATTTGTTTTGTGAAAAGCATGTATAGCTATTTCTAAATAAAGATAATTGTTTTACTAATAAATACTTCAGGGTTATCCACAATAATCCAATATCTTATTTTGGATTATTACTTCAGGATTATCCACAATAGTGCCAATATCTTACTTTGAGTTAAAAGTTTAAAAAGTTATGTCTGGACAGAACATGGGACAAAACAGAAAATTTTATTAAAGAGCACTGTTTAAAAAGGAGTAGGGCGCTGCCCCCATAAGCTGGAGGGTGGCAGGTTCAAACCCAGCCCCAGCCAAAAACTGCAAAAAAAAATAAAATTCCCACTACCTATGAATTATTTAATCACTCTTGATCGTGGCATAGCAGTAATCATCACGTACAACACGCTCACTCTACGTTTATATAATGCAGACTGGACAGCAACATATATCGAACCTTCAACTTGACATTCAAAACATAACTTCATCAAATCCCCATCTAATTCTATCAACTGGTTCTTTTGTAATAAACTATAGACTCTCAAAGCTACTGTGTTTTTTAAGCCAGATCTCACACGATGAAATCCATTTTGACATAATCCATTTTGATATAATGTACCATATATATATGTATATTTTACATCTGGAAATTTTTTCATACCAGCTCATAGAACTCTTCCTTATTCTTTTTAGTATTCTATACAAACAGTAAGAAAGTTACTGTGACTCCATATTGTCTATTACATAATATAATTCATATTCAAATTTTCAAATTTCTCCAACTGCCCCCCAAATTTATAGCTTTAAAATGTATATATAAGTTCAGGACACAGTCAAGGTGTCCACACTGAATATGACTGCCATGTCTTTTCTGTCTCCTCTAATTTTGTATGGCCCCACTGTTTTTGTCTGACAATGACACTATTTATAAACCTAGAGCAGATGTCTTATAGAATGTGCACATTCTGGATTGGTCTGACTCAGATCTATGATTAGATTTAACTATTTTTGGCAGGAATACTATTCAGGTGACATTGTACATCCTACCATGTCCCTTTAGGAGGCACATGTCAGTTTGTCCATTATAGGTAATGCAAAATTTGATCATCCGGTCAAAGGTGTAACTGCTAGATCTCTCCACTATAAAGGCGTTTTCTTTTTTGCAAATAATAAATAACGACTGGGATGACAACTTGACACCATAAAAACATCCTGTTCACCTACAGCCTTTCAGGGAATGGTTTAAACATCCCATGATGATCCTTACCTGCATTTATTAGCATAATCAGTAATTTTATAATTTTATCATTTCACATTTTAACTCTTTAGCTCTTCTGTAAAGAACAACTTCATATTTCCCCCTTTTATCTCTTTACACTGGGGTGAGTTTTTTAAACTTAAATTTTAAAGTATCATTATGTACTCATTAACTCTCTTTCATCCAATGTATTATAATCCATTACTATTATTATTTTTTATATTCCAATTGTCCTAAATTTTGCCTGCAGAAAACCTTCAAGCAGGCTCTTGCATCTTTTTGATCTGTTCTTATCAGATCAGTTCTTGAGCATTTTCTTGCTTTATGACATGAGAGGTTTCCAGACCTCTCTATCCCATATTTTGAATTCATGCATTTTTTAAGGAGTCTGAACTCCTTTAGTAGGATGACGGTATTTGGAAAACAAAATCTAAGCATTGGCAGTAGTACGAGGGGCACTACTGCAGCTAAGCTCATGGATAAAGATAGGAAAAAAGACACCTTTCAAAATCTATGAATTCACATAATACCTACAATTCAAAATGAATTACCCAGGTACATTTCCCAATTTTGCACCACACTATTTATGCCTAAAATCCCTGGTTCCCCCAAACACAATATAATCTCTCATTTGTTCTATCCTACATTATAAACAAAATAATTTCAGGGCAACTACACAAGTACTACTGCCAACAACAAGTCTACTAAGTACAGTTAAAGACCTTTTTGCTTTTTTTGTTCCCAGAATATGTTCCTCTAGGTTCGTACACTCAGAAAAATATGTTTAAAAGCTACTTAGGCCAAAGAGTATATGAAAAAAATTCAGTACCACTAATCATCAGGGAAACGCAAGACATGAAGAAGGGCCACCTCATCCTGGTCAGAATGGCTGATTATCAAAAAGACAAAAAATAACAAACGCTTGCAAAGGAAAAGAAAAAAAGAAACTCTCATACACTGTTGGTGGGGATGCAAATTAGTACAGTCATTATGGAAAATAGTATCTAAAAATAGAACTACCATATGATCCAGCAATCTCACTACTGTGGATATAACAGAAGGAAAGGAAATCAGCATGTCCATGAGATACCTGCTCTCCCCTGCCTACTGCAGCACTATTCACAACAGCCAGCACAGGAAACAACCTACACGTCCATCAACAGATACATAAAGAAAATACAGCATTTGTACCTAAGAGAACACCGTCCAGCCATAAATAAAAAATGAAATCCTGTCATTCGAGGCAAAATGGATGAGTTTGGAAGACATTATATTAAGTGAAATAAGTCAGACACAAAAAGATGAATATTGCACATTCTCACTCATATGTGAAAGCTAAAAAAAATTGATCTCATGTAGTAAAGGGTAGAGAGGCAAGGGTAACGGAGAAAGGGTTAGTGAATAGATACAAAATTATCCTAGAGAGGAGGAATAATTCCTATAGCACTATAGAGTGACTAAAGTGGACAAAAATGTCTATTTTTGAATAGCTAGTAGACAGGATTTGCATGTTCCAAACACAAAGAAATGATAAATGTTTGAGGTGACAGATAATGTTAATTACTCTGATTTGATCATTACATTAATTTATCAAAATTATCACTACTCTGTAGCTGTAAATATATATTTTTATTATGTGTCAGGTTTTTTAAAAAGCTACTTAATTTTTTGGTGATTATGCTCCAAGTGTATTAGGTTCATTTGTTTTGATTTGTATTCAATTTTAGGGATTGCTTTTATACCATTTTTAAATTTTAATCCTTCCTATGTTTCTCTTTTACAAAACTAAACTATTTTCTTTTTCATTTTTCCATTCTAATAAAAAAGGGATCTACTTACCATATGTATGCATATTTTATATCTGGAAATTTTTTCATATTAGCTTATAGAAATCTTCCTTATTCTTTTTAGCATTCTATTCAATCAGTCTCCTATGGACAGACATTAAGGATTTTTTCTTTTTCTTTTTTTTTGAGACAGAGTCTCACTATGTCACCCTCATGGTAGAGTGCTGAGGCATCACAGCTCACAGCAACCTCCAATTCTTGGGCTTAAGCCATTCTTTTGCCTCAGGCTCCCAAGTAGCTGGGACTACAGGTGCCCACCACCATGCCCCGGTATTTTTTGTTGCAGTTATCATTGTTGTTTTAGTAGGCCGGGGCTGGGTTCAAACCCAGCAGCCTTGGTGTATGTGGCTGAAGCCGTAACCACTGTGCTGTGGGAGCCAGGATTTTTTCTAATATTCAGCTATTACTAATAATCTTACAACAAAAAATTTCAAATTATCCCATATTTTTATAGGTAATTCAGCAGGGTAAATACCTAGAATTTAAGCTGGTAAATTAAAGGGTGGATGCAGGGAAGTTTTGTCACATATTACAAAATTCTCATAGTGTTGTACTATGTCACATTCCCATCAGCAATGTACAAGAGTGCCTGTTTCTTCATAGGCTTGCCAACCTGCAAGGTGAAAATGGTCTCTGCATTTTAACTGGCATGTTCCTAATCTCAGTGATTTCCATATGTTTACATATACTGTCTTAAGTCATACCTCTTTTTTTTTTGGTGAGTTATACATGTCTTTTGCTCTCTTTGTAAACCATTATTTAAATCTTTAGAAAAACATAATTCAATAATCCCATTATACAATACAAACTTTGTTTTAAAAAATAAAGAATATAACATGAAAAAACATCTCACTTAATGTGTACAATGTGAGGGTGTTCAGCTACCCTCTAGGTGACAGGCTTAACTACAACTTGAACTTTATACCTTAAAACTGAAAACAGTGTAGCCTAAAAATTTGTACTCTCATGTTAATTTGAAAAAAAAAAAAAAGAAAGAAAGAATGTTAGAATGGAGGGGGGGAGTGGCAGTTATGACAAGTGAAAAGCAAATGTTAAGAAAAATGCATTCAAGTTACAATTTTCAGATGCCAATTAGCACAAATCGTTAATGCCACAAATAACCAAGCTGTGGAGAAAGGTCAAAGTCTGGGAAATAGATGACTCCAAGAGGCATTTTGTTCCAAGTACCATCACACCCACCTCACAAGTACAGGTAATCCTTCGAGGATGAGGAGCTTCCTGCTGCAGCTGATATACTGTGGGAAGGTAGAAACAAAAGGTTTCAGTTTCCATTATGGAGAACTTATAAATATATTAGGAATAACAAACAGGCTGCGTTCCATGCTCATAAGAAAACTGGTAGAATCTTGTTATTAAATTAAAATCTGTTACAAACAAAACAAAGAAAAAAACTAAATTTAGTGAAAGGCCAGGAGTAAGCACAAACAGAAAAATCACAGTGCACACAAGTATCTTTCTTTTTTTTTCCCTTTTTTTTTTTTTATTAATTGATAGCTGTATACATTAATGCAAACATGGGGTACACTGTACTGTTTTCATATACAATTTGAAATACTTTCATCAAGCTGGTTGACATAGATTTCATGTCATTTGCTTAATCATTGTATCAAAACATTTATAGTCTAGTTCTAGAAAGTTCACTTGTACCCTTGTTAGACAGATATATAGGTGATCTTTCCGGTTACCCTCCCACAAGTATCTTTCTTACCTAATAACAAGTCAATGCCGTATATGTAGGTGACGGAAATTAATATATAAAGTTTTTTATAATAACATTTGATTACTAGGACTCATCATCTTGAGTTCATCACTAAGATGAAATGTTTGGATGCTGCTTTAATTTAAAAGCAACTGAGAAGATACAACTAAAAAAAATCAAAAAGCAAAGCACTTCCTCAGTCATGGTTGAAATTCTGATAGAAATACATCTTTGCTTTTCTCTCCTGGTTGCAAGCAAAAAACCCTAAGAGAAGTAATACATTAAAATAGTTTTAGGCTATGTACAGGTGTTCATACTTATAATTTCAGCACTTTGGGAGGCTGAGGCAGGGGAATCAGTTGAATTTAGGAGTTCTACACCAATTTGGGCAACATAGGGACACCCTATCTCTAGGAAAAAAAAAAAAATAGCTGGGCATAGTGCTGTGTACCTGAGGCAGAAAGATCACATGAGCCTGTGAGTCTGAGGTTACAGTCTGCTATGATCGTGCCACTGGGCAACAGTACGAGACCCCCATCTCTACGGAAAAAGGTAGTTTTAGATACCCACATTTCATTGTGAGAAGTAGCTTATCAAAAATGTTCCCGTGAATATAGCTGTATAGGTTAAAGAGATGATGTGAAGGGAGTTAATTCTGAGACAGAGAAGGGAAGAAGAGAGGCCTGATAGTGAGCACACACGACGTGTATCGCCCAAAGTATCTGCAAACTGCCATCCTCCTTAAAAGCTTCAAAGCAGCCCAAACATGATTTATAAGAAAAGAGGATTCTTCAGGCCCCTTCCTCCACATTGGCATATATATGTATATACTCTCTGTAACTATAAGGTGAAAGTTCAGTTTACTTTGATCAGTAATTCTTAGTAGATTGTTTTCCTCTGTCAAGGAAATGCTCTGGAAAGTACTGCCACCTTGAAAACACAATTTTAAGGACTGAATGCTAGTCAAAAAGAAAAAAAAAAATTAAAAGTTACTAGAGAAACGAAAATGTTGGTTTTGATTCAAAGCACAGATATTGTAGCACCTGTCCATCATCAGTAAGCATTTACCTATTTAGCAAGCAACCATTAAGATAAGCCAATATGAAAGGGGAGGTGGTAAATCATTACATGAAAACTGATCTAGGTTTCACTCTTTGTTTTCATCAGAGTTCCAGAGGCACAGGGTTTTTTCCCTTAATACTAAATCACATAAGACTATTTACTTTTCAATTTTTTTCAACCCTTGCTTCAAAGGGTATAGTTCTGTTTCATGAAGAGGAGATTTTAGGCCAATGACTCTGAACCTTCCTAATGCCACAACCCTTTAATACAGTTCAATTTTAAGCCATAAAATTATTTTTGTTGCTACTTCGCTCATTTTATGGTTGGGGGTCATCACAACATAAGGAACTGTATTAAAGGGTTGCAGTATTAGGAAGGTTGAGAACCACTGTTTTAGACAAATGCCTCCTGATTGGCTACAAATGGTTAGTCTATCTTTAAGACTTATTTATATATCGCTTTGGGTAGTATGGACATTTTAACAATGTTGATTCTTCCCAGCCATGAGCATGATATGTTTTTCCATTTGTTAACATTTTCAGCTATTTCTTTCCTTAAAGTTTCATAGTTCTCTTTATAGAGATCTTTCACATCCTTTGTTAGGTACACTCCTAAATATTTCATCTTCTTTGGCACTACTGTGAACGGAATAGAGTCCTTGACTGCTTTTTCAGCTTGGCTGCTGTTGGTATATACAAAGGCTACAGATTTATGAGTGTTGA
>CAUYQV010143212.1:0-25256 GCA_963574575.1 Galagoides demidoff
CCTGGGTAGAGTGCCATGGCATCACAGCTCAGAGCAACCTCCAACTCCTGGGCTCAAGCGAGTCTCCTGCCTCCGCCTCTCAAGTAGCTGGGGCCACAGGCACCCGCCACAATGCCTGGCAATTTTTTGGTTGCAGCCATCATTGTTGTTTGGTGGGCCTGGGCTGGGGATTCGAACCCGCCACCTTAGGTGTACGTGGCCGGTGCCTTAGCTGATTGAGCCACAGGTGCCGATCCCATAATCTTTCCTCCATACAACTTTTTTGTATCTGCCGTAAGTGGTGAAAAGAAGCGTCTCAGAGGGAAGGCCAGAGATGCCTAAAGGGCTGAACTCCTGTAGCATATTCAAAATGAAGAGCAGCCTGCCTGGGGCTGAGATGAAAATCAGGTAACAGTCCTCAATTAGCAGCCCATCCTAGGATGCTTAGCATGGAACATGAGTGGGTCTCGCCTATAACCCCAAAGTCTGGACCTACAGATAAAGGATGAAACACGGGTTACTGTGAAAGGGTACTCACTAGAGCCTAGCCATTCATGCTCAAAACATTGTTCTCCCAAAATTTTACTTTAAAAAATGGCTAACAGTAAGACCAGTTACATAGTTTTAATAATTTTACTGCTGCCTTTTTTTAAGAGTTGACATCATATAGTTTTATAGTTAACCAGTGCATTTTCAAAAATAGGGTACAGAGATGCTATGGTTTGAGTTGAGAATGGCTGGAAAATGGGGGCACACACTCCTCAAAAGCAGCATCTGAGAATCAGACTCAAATTCTGCCATTTAGAGAACAGGCCTGAGATAACAGCGCCCAGCATTGGTGAATTAGTATTATCAGGTTTAGTTCAAGAGCGCAACGCATCTTTTGTAAAGATGCTAAACCTAAAATAAGTACTAGGAGCCAAAGAAAAATGACAGTGTGCAGAAGAGTAACACAGCAATGAGAAAAGCCTACCTGGGCCCTGTCCAGGTTAAGACCGTTAACTGAAGACAGCTTTCTGTTTACAGGAATCACCGGTCACTAACCAACGCTATACCTGGTGCAGAATGACATACTCGACATCCTAAATGTCATTCTCCGGCAGTACTGTCTAAAAGGAGTTTCCCCACCACTGACTGTGTTATTAATGTGACATATAAAACCGCCGAGCCCCCACCCACCCAGCTCCTGCCATGCGAGTATGTCAAGGCTGTGATCCTCAGGACGCGCTATGTTCTTATGGTTCCTGTTTCCATCCCTCACCCCTCCCTCAATTACTTCTCTTCCTCCTCTTCATTTCATTTTCCAAAGTTTAATAATTATCTACTTCATAACTCCTGGCAAATTAGTCTCTTAAAAATCTCCGTTTCCTCATCTGTAAAATGTGGAGAATAACAGAACCTTTCTTCTTCTCTGGGGGTTGATACAAATTGGATGAGATAAGCCAGGCCTGTGCTGACCACACAGGAAGCAGCCAATAAAATGTTAGTCTATTATCACAATTATCTGGTTTGATTCTAATTCACTGAAGTTCATGACAGCCATTCAGTGACCTTAAAAAAAATTAGGTAGTGGCTTTTTAAAAATTCACTGTATTTCAAAGCATCTACTGCAGTAGGCCACCTGTGTTCCAACTTACATCACAGCACGTGAAGATCACTACCTAAAAAGTCGGTATCCTATTCTTCCTATTTACACGGCTCCAGGAAAGACTGCCAGTTCCTTAATAAAGCAGCACCTCTGAAGGAGAGGAGGACCTGCCACATGGGCCAGAGGTCATCCCTATCCCAGAGGAGCCTCACCCTAGACACCACACCCTTCTGACCTCACTGAGATATGACTAGATTAAAGGCCAGCTATGGAAATCTTCCCCAAAGTCCTCTCCCCAAAACACAACATTCAGGAGACCATTTATTTGTGTCCCATGGTAAAATGCTTCATAGCAGAAGAGACTTGCAGTACACTTGCAGTCTTTGGGGGATGTCCAGCACACGTGAGGGGCACAGCCACCTGCAGAGAGAGTCTCAGCCAAAGTCTCCCACAGCTACTCAGCTTCAGAGTATCACAGTTCCATGGAGCCCCTCTTTGGGAATAAGCCCGAGCTATAAAAAATTTAGAAAATGGCATAACAGTAAGGCAGCATTTTATAGGGGCAGGGTTTATTCATCTTCACATCAGGTTCAACTACAAGGCTACTGCCTTCTGACCTGGCTTCCTGGCTGTGTCCACGTGTTGGGAAGTGCAGCGTCTACTCCTTGGGAATGTGAGAAAGACATGGCCCCGCCATGTAACACTGCCTGCAGTTGTCTGATTTACTCTCTCGTGATTTCCTCTACTTCCACATCACCTTGGAAGTACACAGCCTTATGTGGGAGATCTCACACATCCATAAACCAAGGCCACAGGGAGAATCACATAAAGCCGAAACCTAACACACGTGAAGGGATGCAGACACCCTGGAGCAGGAGGAGGTCTTTAACGCTGTGTCATTTCAAAGGATCTCACCAATGCCAGCTATTTGACCTTCACAGCTATCTTTTAAGATTGATAAAAATCATTACCTTCATCTTATAGGTTAGAAAATTATGGTCATCCCACTAAGAAAGAGACTTTTACATGGTACCCCCGAGACAGTGGCCAACATACTGAATTTCAGTCAACGTAAGGGGCAATTTAACATAATGGTGGACATCAAGGACTTTGGAGCCAGAGTGCTTGGGTTGACATCTTAACTTTCATAATTTACTAGCTGTATAATCTTCGGCAGGGCAGCTAATCACTCTTCAATCTTAGCCCCTTCCTCCATAGAATGGGACAGGAATTATCTACTCCAGAAATATATGAGAATTAAAAAAAAAAATGATAGTAAGTCATCCAGGTGCAGTGGTTCACACCTATAATCCCAGCATTTTTGGAGGTGAAGGTAGAGGGAGCAGTTGAGGCCAGGAGTTCAAAACCAGCCTGGGAAATCTAGTGAGACTCCACCTCTACAAAAGAATTTTAAAACTTAACTGGGCATTTACGCACATCTGTATTACTTTAGCAGGAGGCTGAGGCAGGAGGATCACCTGAGCCCCAGAGCTGAAGGTTACAGTGAGCTACGATCACGTCACTGCTCTCCAGTGTGGGTGACAGAACAAGACCCTGTCTCTTAAAAAAAAATTATACACGCTAGTGCTTTGCACTCAGTACACAAGTGCTACACTTACTCTGAAGAAAAGAAAACAGACTGCTCTCTGGTATCCTTGTGCCCTGCAAGCACCAGCTTACCAGATGTCTGAAGTATCACAGGGCAGAAGAAGGATATGTGTGCAAAGGCCCACACTTCTGCATCACAAAGCCTTATTTAATTTCTCACATGTCCAGAGATGAAGGGAGGGAGGGAGGAAGGGCAGTCAAGAGCAATGGTGAGGCTGTGATTTCAGGGACAAACAGATTTCAAAGTGAATTTGGGAGACTGATGTAAGGTCACTAACTGTTAGTTTTGCCAAGTGCTTATACAGAGAAGAGCATTTTAACAACCAACAAAATAAGGAAGACATAAATACTGAAAAACTACACGAGACTAGGCCACTGGCAACCTTACTGTGACATTTTTGCTAAGGAAGCATAAAAACGTCCTCACTTACCAACTGTGGTCCCAGGACCTGCCTTCAAGAGAGCTAGTACAGAGACAAACAAAAAGTACGAGAGACTGCGGCAAAAGGCCAGGAGGAAGCAGAGAAGGGAACGAGGTGCACCGTCCCCACAGGGGACTGCACTGACTGCCATGAGAGTCCCCTGCAGAAGCACAGGAAGATGTGTGCACACGTACGATGCCAGGGCCCAGCGTCACGGGAGCACAGACCTGCACCCTGACTGTAACACCACACTGCACGGCAGACACCGACTTACAGGAGGTTCTGAAGATGAAAGGCCTTGATTTACTCATTTCTTTATACCTTGACACCTACCCATAGTAGTATCAACAAAATCAATGAATAAAAGAGAGGGGAAAATGCAAGAGACTAGCAGGTGTAGGGCTGGGGACAGGAGAAATCAGAGGAAGATCTTCATTTGTCTCCATCTACCTCACAGTCTCCAGAAAGTTCTAACAACTGGGCTGCTGAGTATTTATTTACCTCTTTGACAGAAGCATAACACTGCCACTCCAAGAAACGCTCCTTATTTAAGTGTCAGTGGAGAACACATCAAAAGAAGTTAAATTCAAACCTCTTAAACAGGCTTATTCAATAAGGAGAAGAGAAAACTCTACACTCACACTTGAAGCATCTCTCCACAAACACACTGCTACAAAGAAAAATTTTCCTTTCAAATCAAGCGTGACAGATACCAGCTTTGATATTCCACTCACCCTGCCTGATAGGAACTCTGAATCACACACGCTATTGGAATTGAGATCTGTTATGGAGAGACGGGAGATTTGGCCCTAAGGGTCTGAGTTCTTAGACTAGAGGCAGGAAAAACTACATCATTTCAGTGTGAGAACTGAAATCTTAGTACCATCAAAAAAAACAAATCCTTTGGAATCTGGGTCCTCTGGGTCCCTCTATCCTTGTATATTAGATACCAGAGTGTTGAGAGATCCAGGTTGCTTTTAAATACGAAAACCAGTTATTACAACCGTTCTCTCTTATTGATATTTTCTCAAAAAAATGCCCTCACTTTATCTACTGGTCACATGTTAATGACAAGTATCCTATCTATAAGGTAGCAATGGTCCATCCGATTTGCTACCTTTTTGGCCACGGAGATCCCACGCAAACGGGTAGTCACCAAAGACAACCTGCACAAAATCTCCACTTCCTGCCCTTCGTTTGTTACTGTAAGAAGGTAAATTATTTCAGACTCTGTGGCCTAACCTACTTACTTCCTCTAAAGGAGGAACAGAAAATGAAAAATGCCTTTCAAGAAAAAAAAGGTACCCAGAAAGTAAAATCACAAACTGACATTAACGGGTCTATGGCGTATTTACTATGCTCTCATAAAATGCTTTTATTTGAAGTTCATGTTCAATATATACAGACTCTAAGAAATCTCTCTTTTGAGGCAAAGTATCCTGAAAAGTGTTATCTTATCATCAGCATACTACACTAGAAGGGTAATAATAGAAATTTTACACCCATTAGAAGGATTCAAAGGCCATAAAAAGAACAAAAACCTGTCTGGCACAGATATTTCTATGCTTATGCTAAATATGCATGAACTTAAATTTAAAAAGAAAAAACTAAAAGTACTGTCTTGTTCTTTTTAAATTTTACTTCATAATTTTATTTTAAAAAATGCCGAAAGTAGTATCTTTTTTTCTTATTCCGCTTCGTACTTTTATAGAACATGGAGCTAAAATTAAAAGATTTACACTTATTTCTCTTTTGCATGTCATGAATTAGATTTGACCAGATTTTACTTTCTCACAGCAGTCAGGTCTACAGGATCGTCTTGAGTATCACCGGTAGCTAACCTCCTTATCAACAGATTGAGCAACTAAGCCTCAAGGCCACCAAATAAGACCACACAAACCATAAAGCGAATTATTTAGTCAACCAAATCAGACTGATCCCTGAGAAATTTCAATTCACAAGGGAAAATAAAAAAACTGATTTTGGTGCCTGAAGAATCCTACTCAAAAGGATTCTAGTAACTGGACTGGTTTGATTCCATAAAATTATATATCACATGACCCTGGCACATACTAGGTGCTCAAAAATTTTTACTGACTAATAGAGCTTCGTCAAAGGAGAAATAGTCCATTAATCCACCCAGGCAATGGTGTCCTTCTAAGTCAAATAGAAGACTCACTTAATGTACCATAACTCGTAGAACAAAGACGTACCCTTCCCACTGTAACACAAAACCACCCAATGAGTCCAGACTCTTCACCTGATTTTGCAAACATGGGACATACTCTTTGGGTTACAGTGTATAACACTGGTAAATACAGCACCTTTGTTCAGTATCTCCTTGGTCACATTCCCTATCTTTTAGTTTGATTCTAGGTCACTGTATTTCTGCCATACACATCCCCAGCTTCTCCCCACCACTGTCTCTATCCCTTATTTTAATTTTCTTCCTTCATTTTACAATCCTAGTTTCTGAGTAAACTGCATAACCTTTGGAGCCCACCTTGGTAAATTTAGGTCCCGTTCTTTTTATTCATTGCTTCATTATTTTTTATAACTAACCCTACTGCCTATCAGGCCTCCTCCTACTAAGAACAAATGAAATCTTTGAAAATAAGGATGCACAGTAATTGCAAAACCTATTGTGAGTAATGTCTTATTAACAGTTTGTGATCATTTCAAGGCCACAGGCTAGACCAAAGTATTCTTTTCAGAAAAACTCAACAATCGGTCTTTTCCCAATCCTTGGTTTCAAAAAGAAAGAAAAGTAGAAAGTTTTCTTCCCATCGCTTTTTCCTACACATATTCACTTCTGCTCATCTTACTAAACCAATGTATGAGAGTAAACAGACTAATCTGGAAATATGGCATCTTTGAAATATTCTAGGAATTACTATTTTGAAAGTCAGAAACCTAAAGACATAACAAAACAATCATAAGCCAGTATCATTTCCCCTAGTCCCACCCCTTTCAAACGGCATGATATGAACTTGGACAAGTTACTAAGTATCTCTGAGCACTGGTCTGGTCTAAAAGAGAAATAATAATACCAAATGCTCAAGGTTAGTCAAAGTATTAGAGACAATACTCAGTGCATAAAACAGTACCTGAGCATATAGAAAGCACTTGGAAATTATTTTTTTGATCAATAAATAAGTAAATGAATATAAAGCACCTAGAATAATGCTTGACCCCCAGAAGGCTCTCAATATACAATAGCACCTAAAACTGTACATCAACATTTCATAGTGTTTTGAAGAGGGCACCCTATCTGTCAGGTACCTAACATAGACATGCCCTATGTCACAGGGCATCGTGTTCCTATGTTAGGTACCTGGCAGATGGGTGTCCTCTGCAAAACACTCTCAAATGTTGATGAACAATTTTAAGTGCTGTTTTATACTGAGAGCCTGCCGAGTGTCAAGCATTAAGCTGGATTCTAGTAGAGACACAGGGCATTTATCTCTGCCATTGACTCACAGTTAGCCATGGCTTCATTTTAATTACCATCATGTTGTATAGGTTATCTCTTCAACTAGAAGATGAATACACTGAGGCCAAAGATTGATACTCTATTTCTTTGTAGCCCCTACACATTCATTCATTTAACCCTGTTATAACTGTTGATTTTGTGAAACACTCCCCAACAGTGATTTTCACAAAACAGATGCTCAATAAATATTTGTTGATCAAAAGATTGATTTACAATATATACAGGATAAAGAATAATAATGCAGCAAAGTATTTATTTTACCGTTACATATAATATGTATATATTTCTTACAACCATCCAAGTAATTCAAGGTCTCCTTTTTTTTTTTTTTGTTAGAGACAGAGTCTTACTTTGTCACCCTTTGTAGAGTGCCATGGCGTCACAGCTCACAGCAACCTCCAGCTCTTGGGCTTAGGCGATTCTCTTGCCTCAGCCTCCTGAGTAGCTGGGAGTACGGGTGCCCACCACAATGCCCGGCTCAAGGTCTACTTCTAAGGAAGAAATCAAGAGTTCATCTGAAAAAGTTCCCTCTCTCAAGATCCCTGAACTTTATTCAAATTCCTTTCAAAAGTCCTTGCTCTTTCTTCTAAACCATCCTATACCCTAAATGGAAATTGTCTAAATTCCCAATTTTATCTTATATACCAAACTTAGTTACATTTCAGGGGTACCCTTTCCTAACGTTTCCCTTCCTCTACTTTCTGTACAGCTGCTGCAATCAATACAAACAGTTCATTATCTCCCATTAAGCATCAATGAAATAATTGAACACAGTGAAAAGGTAACCTGAGAATATTCCCATTAGATAGTAAAGCTCTTCACAAAATATATCTTCCACATATCCCCTGACTTTTAAGATATCACATATCTACACATGCATACGTGAACATACAAGTGGTTCTTTTCTCTACATATGGTGTCTTCACCTATATCATAAAATGATCTCCAAATTCTTATGAGAAAGAAATCCCTCAGAGCAACAAGAACGCAGACAAGTTCTTCATCAGAAAGTCACCATCACCTTGTGAACACACTGGTCAAAGAAAGAATCAGATCCAGTCTGTCACTCGCACTAGATACACAATTCAGGCATGACTTGTGAGTGTGTGAAGAGAGGGCTTCCTACTCATGTCTGAAGGCTAAACATTATAAAGCAGTATCATGCATTGTGCTCTAGGTATATGATTACACGCCATGGTTCTGGACCAGATAACCCAGGAATCCACACTCCTTGCTCACGGCTCTCAAGAGAGCTGGAGCCTTTAGTCATGTCTACTGTACAATATACAACTGTTATACTATTATTAGCAGAACTCAGGGTATTGTCTACCCTGGACTAGGGATCTAGAGAACTCGTCAAGGGCCAAAACCTAGTCTTTAGTATCCAATTAAAAAAATAAATAAATAAATGGTTAAGTAACCAGTAGAAACACTGCCAGAGAGATCTCTCAACCATCCTTAGGCTGCCAAGGGTGCCCTGGTCTAACACCACACAAAGTAACTTCTCTTGCAATTTTCCCATCCTGAATGCATCTACAGTAACTGGCACTGGCTGAAATACAGAACTGGTAAAAATAAACTACCCAAGTAGGGGAAATTCTTCAAGAAGTAACTCTCAATTACTCAGGGACTAATCAACAGGATATATATTTCTTTTCCCCCCTACTATTGGGTTTTTGGATTCTTAGAACATTGATTGGATAATCTACAAAAGAAGACAGATGAAATAAAACTAAAACTTGTCAGGTTCAATACTTTCAAAGTGAAAATAATGACAAGTAGGACTTGTGTCGTCCTTCTATCTAGATTTTAGATGATTGGCCATCATTAGAATTTAGTAGCAAAGGGATCTAGAAAACAGAGAGGGAAGCCCTATGTGGACCTTTCCCTACCTCCAGTCATTCAGAGGACTCATTCATTTTCTGGGCCCTACAGTTAGTTTAAATCATTACTACCCCAGTTACCTATTTTCTCCTCCTCATCTCCCAGCAGACTCATGCAACTAAAATATTAATTACAGTACATTAATTCCCCTCACACCAACCCTTGTACTTTCATCACCCTGCCATTTCCACAATTATGCGTCATTGTAAAGTATTTCTTTCATTTACTCCTTCTGCTTATTAAATGACTAGGTTGGGATAAATAAATTTCAGGTTCTGTATTCAGCACTATGTTAGAACATAGTCCAGTCCCTCAAGGAGCCAATAGTATAAAAGGAAAACTACTTTTTTCCTCAAAAAAAGAAATATCCTTAGAAATATTTTTGACAAGCCCATACACTACACACCCCAGAAACCAATCTGAAAATTTTAGCCAGGAATTAAATTACTAGGTTCTGCCCTAGCCAACCTACATCCTGCCCTTCATGAGGCTTGGCGAAGGAAAAGAATAACAAGACCACCACACATTTAAATAACTTTATAGTTCTCAAAATCTCATTTTATTTGATCCTTCTAACACAGGAAGCCAGGCAAGTACATGCCATCACTCTCATTTTCCAGATGAGACCACTTACATGTTCTATCCACTGCCGTAATGACTCCTCAATGAAGAAAAATAAGCACAAAAATGTAACCACCGTTTTCAACTTGCCGTATCTAAACAGGGCACTTACCATCCTGGGAGACACATCTCACTTTGCTTGAACCTTAATCCTGTCTGTGTGATCTTAGAGTTGTTCTTGCCCCATTGTCTCTGCTGCTATCATTTACATGGACCACATCTACTTATTTTGCTAATTAATCTCCTATTAATCATTTTTATACCAGTAATTTTTCAGTTTTGACTTCTAGACCAGTCTGGCCCTATCAGACTTATCAGTCCTGGTCATAAAGGGTAGACTAATTTTTGTCTCCTTTTAATTTTTGCCCAACAAGAATTAGCAACCTGTAGAACTCAAGACAGAGATAGCAGGAAAACTAGCAGAAAAGGAGAGGGTGGAACTAAAAGGGGAGAAAAAAGCAAAAAGGTATATAAATGGTAGAAACCACTAGAGTGGCACTGATGTACTTAAATGTTCTACCCCAGAAACAGCAGTCCTCCTCTATCTGAGGATGACCTCGGTCCTAAAAGTGCGTCCTGGATTACGATAGATAAGCATCCTCCAAATTTGCCTATGAGGTCTTCACAGACAACATCTATATTAGTGGTGGAGATATGTTTCAAAGCTGACAAGTCTAGCAGGTGCAGTGGCTCATGCCTGCAATTCCCAGCACTTTGGAAGGCCAAGACAGGAAAACTGCTTGAGGCCAGAAGTTAAAGACCAGCCTGGGCAACAGACAAGACCCTATCTCTACCAAAAACAAACACAACAAAAACAAAAAATTGATGAGTCTAAGCTAACCCACTGGACCCTCACTATAATCCTGTGACATGGTATTTGGCACAAGCCAACCCTTCTTGGATTTAAGCCATAGGAGTTAAGTCCCTTCAATACCCTAAAGCTCTCTCCGTAAATGCCATCAACATTTTACTACTGGAACCCAAAGCAATTAAATTTCCAGAATCTTCCCTATCACTGTGAATGTATATAACAGTAATATTCACAATCACTTTATTCCAATTTTCCATTTCTTTAATTCCAAAGAATAAAACAATCCACTTTAGTAGAAAACAGGTGCTAAAATGGGAATTAAGAATCTAGGTTTTCACTAACATAGTAAAAAAATGAAAAAATTAGTAAGTAAACCACTCCAAAGATTATCCCCGAGCAATCTCATAATTTTCACACTTAGTGTCAAAAGATTCATGCATTCAAAAGAGCTCCGTAAAATGTTTTCCTGCCAACCCTGTCCTACACTCTCCTTCCTGACCTCCAAATGCGGCTTTTAAAAATATTTGCACCCACATCAAACCACAATTTGTTTGAACAAGCAAATCTTACCTTGCAGCAGTCAAAAAAGGCAAAACTGTCTGGTGGTCTTCAAAGTTGCTATCCACTGCCCAAGATTTCTCCTAAAGGTCTAGCATTGATTTAAAGAGAGGAAAGGTAAAAATCAAAGCACAGTCATAAAAAAGATGCCTTCAAATCCAGAATCTGTAAGTTTATAGTTGAGTCACTGACATGCATAGTTTCACACCATACCGCTCTGTATATTAAAATAAACTAGTCCCAGATGAGATGGAATGAATTTTAATCATTCATATCACCATGTAATTCCCATAACTTAAATTCACCCAATAAAGTCTCTCCCAGTGTATGACAAACTGGTGAAAGTTACAGGATCGTTTGACACAACTTTAACATCCCTCACTACTTTTAACATTAAGATACTTTACAGAATACACACTGGCAAAAGAACAGATACTATGTAAGCGGTTTTGCCCATATATTTTAAGCATTTTAGATCACAAATGTATACAAAATATTCAGAAATAATTTCTTGCCCAGTGAAACAAAATTACAATCTTACAACCAAAAGGGATTAGTTATTTTATAAACAGCTACGGAATGAAACGGGGGTCTTAAATTATTTATCAGAGAATAAAAGGACCAGCTCACATAAAAGGCAAATCTCAGCCAAAGGTTTTTTCATTTCTTTTCAAAGGCTTAAACACCTATTTCACTTTGTATTTTTATTAACATTCAAAATGAAGTTGTCTCTTGTGACTCGTGCTTAAAAATTCATCAAGGGTATGCACTATAATAAATACAAAACAAACAATTGCTTCTAATGCAGGGAGTGATCAATCTTAAAACCCAGTATAACAAGTGAAGTGTTTTTCACGTATAAGTAATGACGGATGGAAGTTACAAGGTCTGAGTCCTTCGATTTCATTGCTCTCCGATTTACTAAACTTCCTATTTCTGATCAGCATCCTTTCACACAACATCTGGCTGCTCGCTCAGGTCCTCTAATTACTTCCACGTCTGAACGGACTACGTAGCTACAAGTAAAGGCCAAACTTTGCTCTCGGCCTTCCGAACTTAAAGATGCGTTTAACCACTAGAGGTCTCCCCTTGGCCAGTTTTGCACGTTCGCTATTTTGCTGCACTTGAAACTTTCCGGAGAAATGCTCTCTACTCGAGTCAGTGTTTTTCTAAAAACTTGCGCAAAAATCCACGCGACCGAGATAGCCAGTACAGAGGCTCTCGGGCTCCCCAAACCAATAAAGGCATCACAAACAACGCTCGAGGAAAATCAAAATGAAAATTCGACGCGCTCGCCCCGCCGTCGGCACCCCCCGACCCCAAATTCTTATTTCTCAGCTCGGTTTCCCCTAACCTAGAACAATTAAAGATCTATTTTTGTTTCCGTGCACTTTGAATGATCTCGAAGGCATTTTTTCTGGCAGTGGCCCCGAGGTGGCGAAGGAGCGGGCCAAGGGATGCAGGGAGGGGGAAGGGCCGTGCTCACTGCGCCCGAGGAAGTTGCATAAGGAAAGCGACTCCGTTTTTAGGGTCCCCTCAAAAAATCGGCGGGGCGGGGAAGGAAAAGGAAGCGGGGTGGTGGCGGCAGGGGGGACTGAGAAGGGAAACCAAAGCAACGTTTACCTTCGTCTGCCCGTGGAAGGGTGGGGTAGAGTCACGGTCTTCGCGACCCGGAGAGCGGCTCGTCGCCCCCACCTCTCACCGAGCGCAGACGGACAAACAGACGCCCCCACCCCTCCGCGGGGACGGCGGGGAGGAAACCGCCCGCTTTTAAACTTTCTCTCACGCTCGCGCCGTGGGCCGTGCTTCGACCAGAGCGGAGGGGGAGGGGGGAAAGCCGCTGGGCCTTTTTTTCTTTAAAGGTAATTAAAGTTTTACCACCAGTCCAAAAGTTGCGCCCTCCCCCCGCCCGTGCCACCGTGCCACCGTGCCCTCCTTCCCTTCCAGGCTCTCAAGTTTTCCTCCCCCCGCCCCACCAGCTCACGGGGCGCGCGGCGGATGCCCCGGCTCCTGCGCTTCCCGATCCCCACCCCCGCCGGCCTCTACTTCCCCCCGCCCCGCCGCCGCGGCGCGAGGACGGCCCGCGGGCCCAGGACGCGAGTGTGCAAAGCCCATTATTCCGGAATGGCACACGCACGCGGCGCGAGGCGGGCGGCGGCCCCGGCCCCGACCCCGCTTTTCCTCCCCAATATAAGGAAGGCGTAAACAAGTTGCAGGAAAAGCAGCCCCGCGCCTCCCCCACCCACCCACCCACCCCCAGCCCGCCGCCCCGGCGCGGCCGCCGCCTCCCGACACACGCCCGCGCCCGCACCCGGGCCGGCGCGGCACGGCGCGGGGCGAACGCTGCGACGGCGCGGGCTCCCGGCCCGGCCCGCGGCCCGCGCCCTCCCCCGCGCGGACGGCCGCCGCGGGCCCGCGCCGCCTCGCTTCCCGAAGCACTTTCCTGCCTCGGGCAGAAATAAACCGGAGGGTTTATTTTTGTGCAACTTTCCCAAAATGGCGGAAATTGGAGCTGATCTATATGAAATTCTCACACACTCGGTCGGGAAGGGGGAGGCGGCGAGGAAGAAAACGCAAACTCTCGGCCGCCGAGCCCGCCGCGGGTCCGTGTGTGTGTGCGTGCGTGTGAGTGTGCGTGTGCGCGGTGGGAGTCGGGGAGGCCTTTCCGCCGCGCACACACAGCACACGCCGGGGAGACGCGCCTGCACATTCAACCAGTCCATTCTCCGCAGCCCGAGCGGGGAGAAAGTGGCCCGGCCTCTTTTCCCACTGCCTCGGTCTCCCGTACTTGTACTTCTCGCGCTCGCTCGCCCGCTCGCTCGCTCTCCGGTGCGCGCCCGGCACAAAGGCCACACGGGCGGAGGGGGCCGCAGGGGCGGCGCGCGGGGCTCGCGCCTCCCGCCGCACCGATCCGCGGCCCCGGCCGCCCCCGCGCCCCCAGCCGGCGCCCCCAGCCTCGGCGGCCGCGCTCGCCGCCCGGGCTGCGGCTCCGCGGCGCCCACCCCGACACGCACCCCAGCGGAGCCCGGCGCCGCCGCGCTCCCCCACCCCGCGCCGGGTGTCATGAAAGCGACCAAAGTGACAAGCTCGGGGGGCGCGGGGGAGGGGGCCCACACGCATCCCGCCGCCTGCGCGCCAGCGAGAGCCCGACGCGGCCGCCTCGCCCCGGCTCCCTTCCGCACGGCCCCCCACACCCTTCCCCGTGTGCGCGCAAAGAAAAAAATACAAGTCTCTCCTCCCCCCATTTTTTCCTTTCTCTTTTCTCTCTCTTTTGTTCCTCTTTCACACTCGCACTCACTACTTCAGAGTGAGATGCCTAGAGACTCCCCCTCCAGCCGTTTCCGAGTCACTTGCCCACTTTTTTCCTCGGGATTAAGTTTTCTCCTCTTTCCCAGAGGCGCAGAGAAGTGGGGGAGAAACCCCTTCTGTCCTTCCCCTCCCCTGATCTGTTTCACAAGACGAGGGTGCGCTTCCTTCCCTCTATAGGTCTCTGAACTTTCATCCTCACCCAGAAAAATAAATGAATGGCTTTTGCACGGGCAGATCTTCAGATTAATTAGAGATTAGATCCGATCAACCGCTTCTTACCCCCAAATTTTCTCTTTTTTTTTTTCTCCGTCTCACGAGTAGTCCTGACAAATGGTCCAGGGCTGCGGGCGCAGTGCGCATGTGCGCGTAGAGTCAGGGCTGGGGAGAGGGGAAACTGCGCTGGTGCCGGTGCCGCCGCCGCCGCCGCTGCCGGGAGGCTCGCGCTGGCTTCCCTGTTACTGCTGCTGCGCCTTCGCCGCTGGAAAGCAGCAATAAAGCCGGGTGGCAAATGCAGCTGCCCGCAGATACTGTTTCAGGTGCATCTTTTCGATCTCCTTGTCACCGCCTCAGTGCCGGTTCAAGAACAGTGCAAACAAATATGAAAGACTGCTCAGGTTATAGATTTCTTTGTCTATTTTCCACTTTACTTTTTTTTAAGGCAATTCTCAGAGCAGCGAATCCACCATGTGCTGTTAAATATATGCATTCAGCCATTAAAGAGGGGGCCTTCGTGTTGCACAAACACTACCCAAAGGCTGAATACGTGCTACAGGTCAGGAAAAGTGGGGAATAAAGTTTTAAGCTTTTACGGAGTACAGTCTCCCCCCCCCCCCCTTTTAGGACTGGAAGAATGCATAATAAAGTAGGCATTTAAAACTTGAGCGTTCTTTCCTCTTCCTCAGTGTGAGTCTTGATTGACAGCTCTGACGTGTCAGGCCTGTGGGGAGAGATGCTGACATTCGGACAGCTTCTCACAATCCACTGTTAAAGTACCTTGGCCATGAGCAGGTCGAGGACTACCCTCTTAATGTATTCAGTCAAGATGGCTGAGCGGTCCTAAATGGCAAAACCTGTCTTTGTTAAAGCGTCAAAACTAGATCAGGGAGTATTTCATTGCAGTATTGACAGCTTTCTATATATTGACTGCAGGCCGTGTTTTGGGCCGCACACCAGTCTCTCTTTCTACTACATATAAAAGTATGTCACATAATATTTTAAGTAATTAAAGTTAGGATAAACATTTCGATGCTAATATTTGACTTTGCTCTGCGAGGAGGGGAAAAGTAGCCTGTGTGATCGCAGGAAGGATGGAAGCAAGTCTTGACATTTCTCACGGGTGGGAAGGTAAGGGGAGGCTGCCATCCCCAGAGTAGACTATTTATTTTGCATCTAACAAAGGGGAAAGGAGGCCCTTTTGTGAAATTGCTCCCTGAGGCCTAGAATTTAAATATAGCACAGATGGAAATTCTGTATTAAGAATCCTTCTTCACCATGTTAGTAATATTGTTCTTGATTGAATTTTTTTCACTTAAGGAATGTTCCTTGAACAAGTTTTAGAAAATAAACTGTCAAATCCTTTCATGAGGACCACGAATTTACCGTAAAGAAGCAGATCGCCAGACTATTCTGTTGGTGTAGTTGCTGAATTTTCCAAACCAAAAATCAGGGTATGTGGCTGGATATGTACTCTGGAACAAAGGTCCAAACCGTGTGAAGCTGAAATGAGCTTATGAAATGTGCTTCTATGTTAAGCAGACATTGGTTTGGGGTATGAAGAAGGAAAAGCTGGGTTACTGAGAGCTATAGATGATCGCAAACCACCAGTGCGCTATTGATTTCACCCACCACATCCAGCCCTTTTCAGAGCTGTTCCCAAACAGCTTAATTAACTGCTCTGAATTTCAGCTTCTCTCCTTTTCTCTCCAGCCCTTGCATAATAAGCAGCGAAATGGCCAAAGGCAAACTACAGGAGGATAAGCAAAGAAAGGCCACAAGCTATGTACAAAACTAAGACCTTGCCCCCAAAGAAACGAAATTAACAGTAGATTCCTCTTGCTGGAAAAGCCATTGTAGATTCATTCTATCTAGACGATTTCTGGATATTTGTATTTTACATATGTTTTCAGAAATATTGGTTCAACAGTCTATACATTTGTATTAATGGCCTACCTGTGTGTGCTAAGCACTCTGCAAGGTGCTGGGGATAAACGGATGATCCAACCTAGGCCCTGGCTGCGAGGAATTCAGTGTGAGGAGGGCGTGTACTGAATTGAGCATTATGTTACAGTGTGGTAAGTTCATAGTAGAGTGTGGAAAGCAAGTACAACTGAGGAGCGCCAGTGGCAATGAGGAAAGGCTGTCCAGAAGTGATGGCTGAGCTGAGGCTTGAAGGACAAGCCTGCAGCGTGTGCTAAGCCACCTTTCTTTCCAGAGAAGGTGAACCGATTGGAGAAAGCCTGAGTAAAGGCCAAAAGGTTTAGAGGTCAAGACTTGCCTGGAAACTGCACTGACCAAGTTTATTAACAGAAATAAGGAAGCCCTGAGGCTCTCTACTATGCAGTGTTATTTATTTATTTGTACCTTAACTTGTCTATCTCTTCTCTAAAGATCGTTATTAAAACCTCATTTCAGTTGTTCCCAAGATGTGGTTCAGGATAGTAAAGATTTTGAAGGTACTCACCTGTAACAATGACTTTACGTGCTGCTACCAAAGGATTTTACAGAGAGTTCTTTGGTGCCAACATCTGAGACAGAGACAAAATACACTACTAGAATCTAGATAACAATACTTTATATAAATGTATACTAATTCCAGGACCCTTTCCCACCTGTTCCCTAAATGGTAGTAGAATCTTCTTTGCCATTCCTTTAATCTTGTGCCTTTCAATCACAGGGCAATAATTCACGGCCAATGCTTTCTTTCTGCAGTAACTTCATCTCATCATTCTCCACTGACCTACTGCTTACCCATTCCACCCTGCCCCCTAGCGCATCCTTCAGACCCAGGCCTGTAACTTCCCTGACATTTCAAACTGCAGTATTAGCTCACTGCTTTATTTTATTTATTTATTTATACCCTAACTTGTCTATCCCAAAATGATGTCAAGTTCTCTACTCCTAAGTGTTCGGAAGTTAAAGTCATTTTACACAGACAGTGTCTTAAGTCACTCTACTCACTCTTTGGAGACTTCGGGGTGCTTTTCATCACCCCACCCCCACCTCCCAATGAAAGTCACTCAAAGTCTCTCACTACTCTGTCCTGTAACCTCCACTCTGCATTAACTTCAATTTAGAAACCTAGACTTTCTTTTCCTAACCCTGTTTGCTTTGCATTAATAGAATATATTCCTCCTGTCCTGGAAAAATTCAAGGATGACCTCTTTTATAAGCTAGCCAATGAAAAATCCTCACCAGTGAAAAATCCCTGGGAGTGAAGTCCTAAAGGTTTGTGTTCTAATCCATTTCTGCCACCACCACTGGGAACTACTGGGCCTGTCACCTCATAGTTTAGGGCTTCACTTCTCTCACTAGTTAGACCAAGAAAACAGAGTAATTGACTGCTGAAGAGTTTTGTCACATGCAACAGGAATAGTGCCACATTTTTGCACGAATAATATGGAACCAAGAAAGGGATTTTAAGTAAAGAGTAAAGGTTTATCCATCTGCTGGGCATAAGAATGGTATCAGTGAATAGCTCGTTCAGCTAGTTTAAGCCTGGTACTAATGAGATGAAGGTCATGGGTTCCCTTCCCTAAAGACTAGTTTTGATCTGTTTCATAGCCTCAAACAGCTTTCCTAACCCCAGTCCCCCAAACTGCAATGTGTGCTATTGGTCACAGTGCAAAGGTAAAACTTTATCGTTCTATAGAAATTTTCTAGATGAACATACTTGAAATCATCCTTTTAATGTATTATCTTAGTTTTAAGTATGAGTCAAGTTATTGATTTTTTTAGCCTACATAATTGTGTGATCCATGTTTTTCCAAGTATAAAAATGACGTTAACATTGATTTGACCAAGATTCTTATTATTGATGTTTGTAAGAGCTGAGTTTGATCTTCCTGTTAGTGATCTAGATAATACTGAAATGTTCATATAAGTCCTTTAATTTGAATCTTGATTCTCTTTCTTGTGACACATCTGTGTACGTACATTCTTAGCACAGAGTGTGTGATGGTGAAATATAATTGAAATGCTGAGGGTGAAAGAAAAAAGGGTCTATTACTCATCAGGTAAGGAAAGGATTAAAATATGTATTACGTTCTAAACATCTTAAGGAAATTAAATATATGAAGATGTGACGTGAATATTTATTATCGTTTCATTTAGATACAAAGAAGGTAGAGACAGAAATGTTACAGGCATATTCCAAAGAATAGAATACTATGGGACTGTAAACTGCCTTATAAATTAGAAAGACAAGTTAAGATTTTCTATAACACACTCATTTAAGAACCTAAATCTAAGAAGCCATATAACTAAACAATATTAGAGGAAACAAGCCAGACGTTAGAACATGTCTGTGACAATGGTCCCCAATAGGCATGGAGCCTGGTTCTAGGGTGTTGTTTACACCTGACCTGGCCCTCTGGCTAGAGCTGACTGGTCCAGGAGTAGGCATTTAATCTAAGGAATAGCATAGCTGGGGTGGCCTAAGTATCAGCAGGAAGTGCTACCCCATGTGAATGGCCAATCATATTCTCACCCTTGGCCATATGAATTGAAGATATAGGAGGTCCTGGGGATAAAGTTAGCTGCTATCACAATTAAGTGATTCATAGAGCAGAAAAGGTAGAACGCAGGTGTATTAGCTATTAGGCATCAGAAGCTGTGTGTAGGTAGAGATTACACGGTAGAGAAGAACAGAGATTAGCTGGCATGGGGAGCCAGTACCAGTGCTGTAGTGGGCTCTGCGTGTCCTCTCACTGCAAAACATCATTCCAGTCTTTTTGAGGCCTGGCCACCGTGGTCACCCTGAAGGTCACCTACATAGAAGAATTTCTATCCTCACTGCTATCCCAACAATAACTCCCCATCACTTGTGAAAAATTGAGGAGTTTTTTGAATTGAATAGAAAAATAAAAGACCCCAAGCAATTGTGTATGACTCATTCTTTTTGGCCTGGCAAAATTAAAGAGGGCCAATTTAGACCGTCAATTTAGTCAAATCAGTGTCTGGTCATTTTTCTCTCATTAGTGGAACATGCTGGCCAGACTCTGAGGTTCAAATCCCAACTCTACTGCTTGCTAATATGGGATCCTAGGTAAGTTTCAGAACCTCCCTTGCTTCAGTTTCTGTATCTATAAAATGGAAATAGCGATAGTACCTAGCTCATAGAGTTGCTATGAAGATTTAACAGATGAATGTAAGAACAATTCTCGTCATTTAGTAATCAATCCACGTTAGCTTCCGAGTAGGGACTTTTGACTGTTATTTATTTCTCTTTCTTACTGAATATTGATAAATTATAGTTCTCTATATTTATGAGATATAAAGTGATGCTGTGTTGTCCATACACAATGCCGAATGATTGAAGTAAGCTAATTAATGTATGTAATACCTGAAATACCAACAGATATTCCTCCTTCTCTAACATATTATTCCCCTTGAGCAACATCTTCCCATTCCCCCCACTCCGCAGCCTTGGGGAGCCACCATTCTACCTCTGCTTCTGGGTGTACTTGAATTTAACTTCCACATGAGGGTAAGACCATTCGGTGTTTGTCTTTGTGTGCATGTTGTCACTAATGACCTCACTTCTTTTTTAAGGCCGAATAGTATTCTATGTGCATATACACCACATTTTCTTTATTCATTTATCCTTTTATAGATACTTAGGATGTTCTTATAAGTTGGCTATTGTGACTCATGCTGCAATAATTCTGGGAGTGCAGATAATCCCTTCACATACTGGTTTCAAGTCCTTGGGATACATAATCAGTAGTGATCAGCGGGATTGGCGGATCCTATTGTAACTGTATTTGCCCTTTCTAACTGTCCATACCATTTTCCATAATGGCTATATTAATTTACATTCCTATTAAGAGTGTACTACTGATCACTTTTCTTCACATCCTTGCCAACACTTGATATCTTTCATCTTTTTGAAAGTAGCCATCCTGACAGCTGTGAAGTGATCCCTAATTGTAATTTGAATTTGCATTTCCCTAATGATTAGTGATGTTGAGCTTTTTTTTTTTTAATGTATCTGTTGGATATTTGTAAGTCTTCTTTGGAGAAATGTTTATTCAGGTTCTTTGCCAGAAACTTGCCTGTTTTGTTCCTGATGGTATTCCCAGCACCCAGAAATGTACCTGGAACATAGTATCAGTAAACATTTATTGAATATGACTTAAGGAAATATTATTGTGTGAATTATTACACCATTCTTTTACATGGCCCTTTCCCAGCCTGTTCCTAGGCCATAGGTATCTCATCACAGGCATGTTCATGGCCAACATCCTCCTAAAAGTTCCTAAAAACACGTAAACAGAGAGTGCTAATGGAATTCATAGGCCTTATTTCAAAGGCGCCTGCTGTTCAGAATATATTATCTTTATTTAGCATTTATATTACACTTTTACATTTTCAAAGCCCTTTTTGGTTTTTTAACTAAATATTTGTTATAACATTCTTACATTATCTTTCATAGGGGAGGTAACTGAGGCATGGTTCTAATTGCTAATACTTCTATCTGGACTTGAATTCATCACACAAACGCAGTAAATGTAACCCTATATATATAAAAAAAAAATCTGGAACATTACTTTGTTCACATAGAGCGCCGAGTGGAATGTCAACGTAAGAGAAGAAGACAATCTGTTCCTTTAAATTATACTAGCTACGCCTTTGGTTCTATTTCAGAAACTAGAATCAATAGAAAGGTTTTCAAACTGAGATTTCTCAATGGGCTTAGAGCCTTGAAAGAGTAAGAGTTTGAAATTCAATACTGAAGCGTTTCACCATGTCTCAGTAATTTCTCAATATTTTTCTACAACAACCTCTTCAAGAAGTTCTTTGCTGGTGTCAGCGTCTTGGGGGTGCTGTATACATGCCTTAGAATTTGTGGACAGTGAAAACCAAAACTGGTGAAAAATCAGCATACCGTTGATGGAATCAGCCAAGGGTTATCTACCTTAACTGTTTATAGGTAAGGCAAAGGAGGTTTGGGAAATACCCAAACCCAATTAGATATCTCGGTGAAGTTTGAGGCAAGTCTAACAGTGTATTAGTTTGAAACAGATACCAGGTTTTGGTCACTGTCCCAACTGATTGGCTTCACTATAGAGTGAAGCAATCCCAGCGCAGGGGCCCCCTCGGGAAATAATCTATTCACTTGACCCTATGTGTGTGACCCCCTCTACTGGTGTCCACACCAGACCCCACGTCAGCTTCCCACAGCCTCACAAGACTGCCTCTACCCCAACATAAACTCCTACAGCTCCTCCCTTCAACTTCCAAACTCTCTTTCCCATCTCTGGAGAAAGAATATGCTTCCTTCTTCCTCGTGGCTATCCCTGTAAATGTGTTCTTGGTCATACCCGCTCTTTAGTCCCCCCTGAATTTTCATCATTCTCCCAATATTTTTAGTTCCTTATTCTCCACTGGCTTTTTCCTCCCAGCCAAAAAATCATGCTCTCTTCCCAGTTCTAAGAAAGAAAACCTTTCCTCTAGTCTACATTCCTTCAAGAAGATACAATAATTCCTTCTTCCTTTGCTGCCAAATGTCTTGAACAAGTAATGTTTATACTCAGTTTCTTCACTTCTTACTTCCAGTTCATTCTTCAGGCCAGAGATATTGCTAAGTGTACTTTCTTCTCTGTAAAGTCTCCAAAGTCTTCCTAATTGTCACATCTTGTGGCCACAGTCCACTTCCTATTTAAGATTTTAGACGTATTTGGCAGTGTTGATCAATCTCTTCTTTGAAAGCCTCCTTGTCAATCTGCTCCTCTGGCTGTTCTCCTGTTCCTCAGACCCAGGCCCTCTTTCTCCTCTCACCTGATAAGTGTGCGTGCTTAGGAGTTATGTTCTGGCCTCCTCTTCTATCATTACCTTCTCTCCTGAGTGAACTCATGCACTTCCTCAACAACACTTGAACTCATCTTTGCATAAAGAACTCCTGGGCTATATTTTCATCCATGAACATTCAACTGAGCTTCAGAGGCTTACATTTCCAGTTTCTTGAGAGATCACTCCACACGGATATTCCATGTGCTTGAAGAGCAAGGAATAGTATAATGGTGGTTAAAAAGAAGTTTGAACTTTGGAGTTAGATTTGTGTTGGTATCTCAATTCCACCACTTAACTTGACATTAAATAGTAACTTCATATATCTAAACTAAGTTTCCACCTACATACAGTAATTCCTATTTCATCATTTCAAGATGAAACAAGATAATACGTGTGAGGCACCCAACACATAAGAGCTCACAAATGGTCTACAGTAGAACCAGCATGGACCACCTCCCTACATTGACCACCCCCTTTAGTTGACCTAATTTTCATAGACTGAACATGTACCACATAGATGTATCAGTATGGTAGGTCTAGTTCCTTATGTTGACCATCTCCATATATTAACCAGTTTGTTACAGTCCCGTGGGTGGTCAACTTATAGAGGTTCTACTTTATATTGGTTTTGGCTGCTTCTTATCCTTCCATACTCTTGGTTTCAGCTTACAATGTCCCCATGCTCTCAAGCACTGATTTAACAACTTCCTCTTCTGCTACTCACATCCAGTTGGTCAACAGGTCCTATTGACTATCCTCTATAACATTTCTACACTACTCCCTCCATCCCCACATTACTGTTTCCTGTCCTGCTGCCCTACTTTGCCTCCTGCCAAAATAATTACCCTATATTTCTGACTACATATTTGCCACTGAAATTATGCTCTTTGGGTATTGTGTTGGTAATGATACTCATGTGTTGGTAAGCACATACTGATACATCTATGTGGTACATGTTCAGTCTATGAAAATTAGGTCAACTAAAGGGGGTGCTCAATGTAGGGAGGTGGTCCATGCTGGTTCTACTGTAGACCATTTGTGAGCTCTTATGTGTTGGGTGCCTCACACATCTTAAGTGGTTCTCCATAGCTTTTTCTAAAGTTTTTCTTTTGGTGTGGTACTCAGTGACCTTCAAGCACAGAACCAGATTGATCTCTCCATCTTCAACTCCAAACCCACGAGTAAACCATACCAAGCAAGCCTCGTGCATTGTTGCCCTTCTTGGTTTTGTTCACATTGTTTCCTAAGCTTGAAATACCTTTCTCCGCCCCCTCTTCTATCCCAATTTCTAACTCATTCAACCAGGTATTTATTTGTACATCCATGTTCCTAGCAGTTGACAAAAGATGGGAACAACCCAAATGTTCACCACTATATGAATAGATGAGATATATACACAAAATATTATTTAACCTTAGAAAGGAAATTTTAACACATGGTATAACATGGATGGACCTTGAAGACATTATGCTAAGTGAAATAAGCTAATCCCCCAAGGTAAAATACTATATAATCCCACTCATATGAGGTACCTGGCGTAGTCAAATTTAAAGAGACAGAAAAGCTAGTGTTGGTTGCTTGGAGCATGGAAGAACAGAGTTGTTGAATGGACACAGATTTTCCATTCTGCAAGATGAAAAAATGTCTGTAGATGGATGATAGGGATGGTTGCACAACAATGTGGGTGTCCTTAATGCCATTGAACCGTACACTTAGAAATGGTTAAACTGGCAAATGTTATTATTTTACCAAAATGTAAATACTTTTTAAACTCCTCCTTAGTTGCATATTTGCTAGGCACTGGGAATACAAAACCAGTTATCATAGCAGCTGTTCTAGACAGGCATATGAATAAGAAGGGCTCAAATTCTACTTCCACCATGGAAATGCCAGGTGACCACACTTGAAATTTAAAGTTCTCTTCTGTCTCTATGTCTATTTTAGGACTTATTACATCGTGCTCTGTATTGTATCTGGTCCTTGTAAACGTTTGTCTCTCTTTTGAGATAATAAAATACCCTAAGGTCAGAAGCTCTGTCTTATCTATTCATTTTTTAATCTATCAAAGCACTTAACACAGTTCATTGCACATAATGGGAGCTCAATAAATACTTGTGGAGTAGAACAGAATGGAATGAAAGCTAGCTCCAGTGTCAGGGGATGTTCTGGGCCAGCCAGCAATGACACCAGTGGATGGATAGGCCCTGTTTAGAATGAGCGTGCGGACCGATGGGTGGCAGTGTTCAACAGAAAGCTCACCGGAAAAGCTCCCTGCAGAAACACAGCATCGCTTGTACGAGGTACACAGAGATATTATGGGTTCTCTTTATGATCTCAGTAAATATGACTGTCATCTCATATCTGAATTAATTTTCTAAAATTTCAGATTTAAACATGGATAGGTGGGCTCAGGCACCATCCAACCCATTGTCAGCAGAGCTGAGAGCCAACCATTCAGAGTTCTGAGTGTAGAGGTGTAGCCACTGAGAGCTGCCATCTACCCAGACCCCATGGAATGTGGATGAGTCCATCTCTTAGCTGCTTTGGTTCTGAGTGTATAACAACAATTGACATAAATAGCACTTAGGAATCTATAACTTACTACCTCCTCTGATAACCCTTTTATTAGAAATCATCCAGGTAGAAATGGCTTTTTTTTAAAAAAAACAAGATTTCACAGAGAAGCAACAGGCATGTAAGCCTGTCTTATTAAGTGTTAGCATTTCCCCCTCTCATCAAGATGGAATTTCTCTTTTCATATTCAAGAAGAGCTGTTTTACTTGTGTATATGATTTTTTTTTTCTTTTTTGAGACGGAGCCTCAAGCTATCCCCCTGGGTAGAGTGCCATGGCATCACAGCTCATAGCAACCTCCAACTCCTGGGCTCAAGTGAGTCTCCTGCCTCCGCCTCCCAAGTAGCTGGGACCATAGGGGCCTGCCACAACGCCTGGCCATTTTTTGGTTGCAGCCATC